>JAQFZX010003670.1:0-11147 GCA_034682405.1 Hydroisotoma schaefferi | reverse complement strand
AGCGAAGCGGAGGAGCGAAGGATTGTTTCTTGCTATTTTAGAGCGAAGCGCTTTTCAAGGAACGGGTCGAAGCGACGGAGCGAAGCGGAGGAGCGAAGGATTGTTTCTTGCTATTTTAGAGCGAAGCGCTTTTCAAGGAACGGGTCGAAGCGACGGAGCGAAGCGGAGGAGCGAAGGATTGTTTCTTGCTATTTTAGAGCGAAGCGCTTTTGAAGGAACGGGTCGAAGCGACGTAGCGAAGCGGAGGAGCGAAGGATTGTTTGTTGTTTTAGAGCGATTTAAAGGCTTAAAAGCGGCCGTACTTTGCTGTGTACCGTCACAGGCCGTACCACAGCGAGGGAATTTTAAGGAGGGCGAGGGGTGTGGTTTTTAAATGCCCAGTAGCTTTAAGCCTTATTAAAAAGTTGTATGTGTAGTTGTATTGTGTGTGTATAAATTAAACTTAAAAGGAATGTCCCGTGGGCCACAGCGCCCAGAGCACCTTTTTTATTTTGCCTCTAAATGTACAAATAAATCTGGGCAATACTCCCCTCCCTTCTTCGGTGGGGGTGTGCGTATATCTTTTTAGGGGAGGATCTTCTATATATATAAAATTATATATCATCATATATCGCCCAACATGCCCCTCTCACTCTTGTACTAAATATATGCACCCTCGTCGTCGTCGTCGTCCTCCTCCTCCTTCTGCCCGGGCTCTTCTTCTGCTGATCAAGCATTCCTCTAAATATGTACAGGGTTGGGTCATAAATAGTAAATAATAATAATAAATAGACCATTGAGGGTATTTTTGACCCTAAAGGGGTACAGGGTGCTCCGATCAGGCTGGTTTACGAACTTAAACCTCAAAATTGGCCCTGGGTGGCGTATGCAAATTTTTAGAGGTGTAGTGGCATTATTTCTCGAGTTATCGTGCGCACACACGGACAGACTGCGTGGCTATACACAAGCCCAATTGACTTGGGGGCTAAACAACGGTCCAAAAAAAGTCAATTTGGAGATTAAACTGATTACAAAAGTGGAGCCATCTCTCTCTTCTGGCCAAATCCGTCTTAACCTTACAACCCATATGGGGGGGGGGGGTGGGGTAAAAAAAACATAGAATGTTTCAATCTTAAAGCTCAATTAATCAGGAAAGGTCAGGAAAACCCACAAAAAGTGTAAATAGAACCTTAAAGAATAATAATTCTTGGCCACCACCACCACCCGATAGACAAAGTGGAGTTTGATACTTTGCCCCCACCCCTGTATATAAATATTTAGACAGAGAGATGAGGAAGGAGCAGAGGGGGGATCCCTAAAGCTACAGAACACAGCCCCAATAATAAAAAAAAACAGCACAGAAGAAGAGACTTCCTCCTCCAGCATCTCTCTCTCTCTCTCTGCCCAAAAGCATGCCCTACCCTCTCTCTCTCTCTCCGCATATACTCACACACAATCTATATACACACAGAGAGAGAAAAGAAGGAGTGGTGGTGGTGGGTATAGAGAGATTTGTAGATCCCCCCCCCCCCCTACTCCTTTTAAAATAGATAAATACCCGACGACGTTGCTTTATATGAAGAAGAGGAGGCTGCACCCTGAGCTCTCTCTCTCTCTCTTTCAGAATATTTCCACCACCACCACCACTACAGGCATCGCCCCTTCTCTCACCTATATGTATAAAAGGGTGATGCTGGTGGGCATCGCCCCAAGGAGGAGGAGGAGGAGGTGGTCCCCCCTCTCTTCTCTCTTCTCTCTCTTCTCTCAATATGCAACTACTACAACTCCTACAAAAACTCCTCTCTTCTCTTTTTTAGATTATTCTCTCCTCCTCCTCTCTCTCTCTCTACTTTGTCTCTCAAATAATTCTTGAGCTTTCTTTGAAGAGGAGAAGAATTCCCCGTGTGAATATTTCTCTGTGATTTAATTTAACTCTCTAAATGCCCAGTGGAAATAGTAGCAACAATAATAATCTAAGCAGTTTAAATAAAGCAGGACTGTCAAGCTGGTCATCATCAACGTCAACTTCAACGTATCCTTCACCGTCGGACATGCTGTTTGCTGCTGCTGCTTTCGATCCGACCAATCATCATCTCTCTTCCAATTATCATCATCATCATCATCAGTATTATCATCAGGTAAGGCACTTCTTATTTAAATTTTTTAACGCCAGAAGAGAGATTATTAATAAGAAATCACACAAAATATATAAGTTGCGCGTGCCACCACCACCGTCGTCGTCTTCATGTCTAATACGATTTAAGGGTGTGTTTTTGAGAGGAATGTTGCTGCTGCTGAGCTGCAAGCCAAATTATTATATAAAAAAAATAAAAGTATAAAAGTTGAGATAATTACAGAGAGAGAGAGAGAGAGAGAGAGAGATTATATAAGGTCTCGGCTCTCTCTCCTATATATTAAAAAATAACATATGCAGAGATTGCAGGCAGATACGACGATAAGAAGGAGGAGGAGAGGAGGTTCAATGTTTTCATATTTAAAAAGATACCAAAAAAAAAATCTAATCTATACATTATTTTCTGATAATTTCCTCACCCAAAATACCCACCCACTTATCCAGATAGGACAACTACCCCCCACCCCACCACCACCACCACCAGTTTACCCACCGGGGTAACTGACCCCCTCGAGTTTCTATATACTGAAATAAATTCCATAAAATAAAAACGCCCTATAGAATTGGCTCTGCTAGCCGCACTTTTGGTTTATTTTGGTAAATTATTTATGAAAAATGTTATATGATAATCACATTCTCGCAAACACTCTTCTCATTTCAGATTTCACTAAAAAATAAATATCTGGTGGTGGTGGTGTTGATCCCGGCTACGACTTGGTCGGGCTAATTTTATACACCTTAAGAAATCCCACCACCACCATTTTTCCCACTGGTGGTGGTATCATTTTCATATAAATTGAATTGAATTTTCCAAAAATTAACGTGTCATTTCAATTCCGTAATTACTGTAGAGTATTTAAAAAATGAAGTTATTATTTGATTGCGAAACCTTGCAGCGGGTCTCCCACCACCACCATCACTAGTGATACTTTGTCTATGCACCACCACCACCACCACGACACAAACACACACACGTACATTTATTTTTCTCTCTCTCCTCCTCCCTGAGGCAGAACAGAGAGAAATGAATTCTTCCTCTCCCTGCCTCTTCTCCCTTCTTCTTCTGCCTATGTGTGTATATATTCTGCCTCTCTCTTACTCCTCTCTACAAATTGAGTAAAAGAGAGAGACACCGAAGGGGGAAGGAAGAACAAGCCCAGAGGGTGTGGTGGTGGTGGTGGTGCATAGTATCAATGGTGGTGGTGGATTGTTATCGAAATTGCTTAAAGGGTAACAGAAAATCTCTTTTATGGGGAGTAATTTTAAGAAAAAGAAGACAAGCATTTAATTCTTGACAGGTTTTTGCGAGTGCGACTTGATTTTTAAAAAAAGTTTACCCTCTCTCTCTTTTTTTACCCGATGAACCTTTTTTTTAATAACTTAAATAACTTCAATTCTTCATAGAGTTTAATTATATAAAATGTTCGCATTTCTAAAAAAAATTTTCACCACCCGTCACTTTTATTTGAGAAAAATTGGTCAAAATTTCGAACTCCTGAAAAATTGTCTCTCTCTCTCTTTTTTTACCCGATGAACCTTTTTTTTTGTAAACAAATTCTTTTCAGTTAAAAACTCAATTACTATTTTTCTGCCAATAGGTTTGGGATCTGATAGTGGGTGTGGCTACTACTACTAGGAGAGAGATACAGGGTGTCTCTGATATATAAGTGGATAGGGGCGTTGAGGTTTTTTACGGTTATTTAAAAAAGGTTTAAAGCAAGTTTAAATTTAAAGCAACCACGAGGAGGAGGTAAAAATAACATTAAAGGATAGGTAGTTTTTTGGTGGAGCCTGCTTATCATGTAAAGCATTTAGGGGGCTTTCGGAAATTCTATACACCCCCTCCTCGTGGTTGCGCCTATATAGCCCTGAGCTGTGTTCGGTAGTGGTGGTGGATGGATGTTTAAAAATTAAAACGATTATATACACCCCCACACACGTGATTGACACTATATAATTAATGTGGGTGGTGGAACGGGCTGAGGTGGTAATGCGGGTCGTAACGCGTGCTCAACTTCAACTTATATATACCCCCCCCCCCCCCCCGATTATTCAGTACAATTAATGCCTCTCTACTCTGTCGTACGCGCGGCGCAGCTCTCAGTCATTACAACTTCACACGTGTTCGTTTCACGCGGCGCAAAACCCGGAAATGTTTCATAAGTATTAGGAGAATGTTTCACTCAACCACCACCACCACCACCACCCCCCCACCCCCACCACGCATGTTTCCCTCTGAAATGTTTCTATACTCGTTTTTAAGAATTTTTACAATCTATATCTGCGTTATTTGTTTGGTTAAAATTGTGCACGTTTCTCGATGCAAATTGCACAGTGTCGATGATTTATATAACTTTGGACAAAAAGGCTTAAAAATACGGAGACAAATTTTGGATACAATAAATGGCTAATCGGTAATAATAAAAACACGACCCCCACTGCTTTTTTATCGTAAAAAAAAAAAATAAACGTGTGTGTGTAGACCGTGCTTGCCTCTTTTTGACGTCTCTCTCTCTCTCTCTCTCCAGAGAAGAAGAAAGAGTCACATTTATGCACGTCTCTAAATAGCTAAAAAGCTAAACAAAATTCCATCGGAATATGGCCCTGATATACGACGGGGTAGTTTACGGAAAGCTGAATTTTAATTTTGGGGGATTTCCAGCGTTGCCCCCACCACCACCACCACCACCACCACCACCACACACTGTGATATTTACTCATATATGAAAAAAATAATAAAAAATTATACACACACAAAACGGGAATAAATAAGCTTAATTCCCCTTCACAGTTTTATTATCATCAGTTTTTTCATGCTTTTTAAAACGTTTAAAATCCGTGGTGGGGGTGGACGACCTAAAAAAAAGATTGTCGTCGCGCTACTGCTGCTGCTACTCGCTTATATAAAATAAAAGAGTAATTTTCATATAAGTTTACTTCTCTAGTGGTGGTGGTGGTGGTGGTGGTGGGTCGATGAGAAAGAGAGCCACCACCTCTACACTACTATATATACATATATATATTAAACCACCACCACCAACCACCTCAGCTCCTCCTCCTCCTCCTCCTTAAAAGTTTTTGATATAAATTCCTCCTCCTCCTCCTTCTCCTTGTGTCTCTATATGCGAATAACCATATAAACATTACAGGATAGAGAGAGAGAGAGAGTTTAACATGGAAAGGATACGACGGTGTGTGTGTCAAAAATAACCATTCCGACCTTAAAAGATATATCCTCTTCTTGAGTGTTTTTTTTTATACAATAAAAGCGTACCTCTCTTCTACCACACAGCACAAAATCTATATATATATAGTTCTATATAATTCTTCTTGTTTGGGGTCATTTACGCGAAAAGTTTTTAACGCTTTCTCTTTTCATTTTGTCCATAAAACGTTCGCTCTCGCTCTCGCTCTATAATATTTCTGAAAAAAAGAGAGATATAAAAAAGAGAGAGATATGGGTTGGATTCACCTAAGAATTTATTCGGGAAATATATGGTGATCATTATGATCTCTAAAAAAAACCTCCGGGTCCTCCATTCTTCGGAGGGGTTGGCCTAAATACATATAACCCGCGGTATCTAGGCGAAGATTTAGGGTATTTTCGATGGGTGTGGTCGAGTTTTAGCAAGATATGGGTGATGGGTTTACGAGGGGTTGCTGGTTCCTTAAAATCATACGATGGCGATGGGTTATTAAGATGGGTGGAGGGTCGTATAATAGTTGTTGAAGGGGGGCTCAGGGAGGGGTAAAGTTACCCTCTCAGATATGTTCATGACCCTACCAAATTTGGAACGTCTGTTGTTGGATCAAAAGTTATCGTGACGGACAGACAATCCCTATATACAGATCCCTACTTCTAGTGTTTGTAAATGACCGTTCTTTCGTTGTCAATAGTTCAAAAAAAAAAAATCATGATCCGGGATGATTTTTTGGACAACGCTAAAAACTATTGAGAACGGGGCATTGTAAAAATCTATTTTTGGTATCATTTTGTAGAGATGTTGAGCACATCTATAGGCACTATGGGTTAAGTCTCCTTTTATGACGGGGAAGGTGCTAAAAGGTTTGGGATTGTTGTGCACAAAAAGTTAGATGCTGTGAAATTCTTGCTTATCAGTAAATGGTATTTTTGAGACCAACCATGGCGCCTGGAGTAGCTCATCCGCTTCTCAGAGGCAAACAAATTTTGAAACTCTCTAAGTTGACCCTATCGGACTTTATAGCGTTGTCCAAAAAATGTGCTTTTTAACATTGAAAAATTGCCATCTCTCCGAAAACGTTGCCAAAAAAGGTACTCTATGGCCCCTTAAATGATGCTAGAAGCTTCAAACTTGGCATAAGGTGAGTTTTACAATAACGTGTATCTCAGTCTGAGTTCCTGCACCTGATGAGCCAAATCAGTCAACCCAGGAGGGTCAAAAAAAACAGCAAAGGGTCATTGACAGCAAATAAGGGTCGTGTAACAAATTCGTAAAAAAAAGTTGTAGACGACGACGACGGTTCGTAATAATTTATTAAGTCAAATAAGATGATCTAATAATTCAGCATATAAATCGTCACACACCAATCTCACGCTCATATAAAGTCAAAAATGGACAAAGTGACCCTCAATTAAAATACATTTTTCCAAAAATAGTCACAATGGCACAAAAAAATCGTGGTGGGGAAGTCTCCTATGATGAGTCATGAAATAGAAAATTACAAAAATATGGAACTATTTTTGTGGTGGGGGGGGGGGGCGCATCATGGTAGTTTGCATGATGATGGGTTAAAAAAATCAGGTGCAAAATCTTGAATAAAGACGAACGCAGCAGCAGCAGCTGAGAAATTGGATGATAACTTTATAGGTTGGATACCACCACCACCAAGAGAGAAAGTATGAAAAAACTTTCACATTTTTAAATGTCCGTTTTTATATTTTTTTAAATAAAAAAAAAATGAGACCACCACCACCATGCTGCTTGTTTTAAGGCCATTCTTCTTCTAGACATATCTCTCTCTCTCTCTCTCTCTCTCTCTTATAGTCAGAAGCTCATCAGCATCTCTCTCTCTCTTCTTTTGTTAAAATAAAAAAGAGACTTTTTACCCTCTTCTCCCTCTCCAATAATTAATATAATAAAAAAAAGCGAGTCACGTGTGTAACCCGATGCAGCAAATAACGCGCGCGCGATGTGACCTCCTCCTCCATCGTTTTATTAAAATACATAACGCGGGGACAACACACGGACACTCTCATCATGCTGGCTTTTATATTTTTTACAACCACCACCGTCTTTATATAGTATTAAGAGAGAGTACAAAATGTATATATAAATATATAAATCAAAGACCACCACCACCACCACCACTTGTGATACTTTGTCTATGCACCACCACCCATAGACAATGCCCACCACCACCACCACATATAATAATAAGAAGAAGAAGAGGAGGAGAATAAAAATCTCATCGTTGTCTATGTTGTGTAGCATTTCTGTGTCCAGTTTTTAAGCAAAGGATTATAAAAACTGGAGAGAGAGAGAGAGAGAGGAATGCAAAGAAGTGTGTGTTTATTTTTCAAGGTTAATTTTCTTGAGAGATGTACCTGTCCCTCTCTTCTTCTACCTTTTCTCTCAGACTACCTGTTGTCTCTCTCTCTCCCTCTTCACTTCTCCCAAACATTTTTTAAAAGAACACCTCTCCTTTCATTTATAAATAATTAAAGAGAGAAACAATTTTTATCAGAGAGCATCATCAGCAGCGCGGTATAACCCCCACCACCACCTCATTTTTTTAACCCATCTACCAAACGTCCATAAACTCCATCAGCGTCACACTTACCTACAACAAATTTAAAAAAGACAAACGAGATGGTTGAACCCAGCTCATCCACCACCACCACTATCATCCATGACATGATCTCATCATTAGAAAATAATATAATTAAAACCGACGACGACGATGACGAAACCACCCCCACCCCCACCACCACAACAGAAATGATAAAACACGAAGAAGAAGAAGAAGAGTTACTTCTCCCAACAACAACAACAACAACAACGGTTGTGTTAATATCTGTAAATAATAATAAAGAAGTTGTGTCACTAAATTCTGATGGGGATGCCCTATTACCAGTTACAAAAATTAACCACCACCACCGGCACCACCTCCACGAAGGTGACGATGACGACGATGATGAAATTATAACGAGTAATATCGAAGAAGATGACGACCAAGTTACGACTTTCCTTATCGAAACGACGACGACGACGCATCAAAATGAACATATCATCATGGAAGATGACAGCAACGCGGTTGTTATTAATACAGAGGATGTTGCTATTATTAACAGTGGGGGTGGTGGCAGTGGGGGTGGTGGAGAGGTTACTACAGATTTTATTATTATTATTTTCTACATGCCGTGGTGGTGCATACCCACTCCGGGTATCCTGCGAGAGAAAGAGAGAGAGTATTTTTTTTCATCATTTTATTATTAAAAATTCCTCTCTCTCTCTTGTGTGGATAGATTAAAAAATAAACCATGCTTCTCCTGTGTGTGTCCGAAAAATAATCTCTCCCTACTTTCTCTCTCTCTAACACACACAAAATATCCACCACCGACCATCCACTTACTCTCTCTCTATATATATATATATTTTTTAAATCCCCCCCCCACATAGGTCGCAAATCCCCCCCCCCTACCCCCCACAGAGGTTGCAAAATAACCCCCCCCCCTACGCATAGCTTGCAAAAAATAAATAAATAAATTCTCTCTCTCTCTTCCAGGACCGAGTGACATCGTCCTCCTCCTCCTCAACGGCATCCTCCTCAACCAACAACAACTACCAACAACAACAACAACGAATGAACAGCAGTAGTAGTAACGGTCACCACCACCACCACCATCATCCAGCAGTGGTGGTAGCTGCCGCCGCCGCCGCAGCCGCTGCTGCTGCAGCTGCCGACTTCCAACCACCCTATTTTCCACCACCGTTTAACAACAGCAGTGTTGGCAGTGGCAGTCTTCACCACCACCACCACCAACAACAGCAGCAGAGTTTAGAGTATGTGGATCCTTATATTCTACACCAACAGCAACAGCAACAACAAAATCAACATTATCAGGTGCGTTGCGCCGTTTATATTACGCATGCGTGTGGGTTTTTGTTTTTTTGGGGGGATTTTAGAGAGGGAGAGATGCTATAGAATTCTGCGAATTAACGCGTCTGCGTGTGTGTCTCTGTAATTTAAAAAAAAACGCTTTTGCACCTTAAAAATACAACAACGGCGCTGCGCCCCCCTTAAAATAAACAATAATAAATTAACCATGTTATTCTCTCTTCTCTCCCCCCCCCTATCGGGTAGCCCCACCTAGCAGCGGCAGTATCGGCGGCAGCAGCAGCAGCAGCGGCAGCAGCAACGGGTACGACAACTTCATCTCGAAACACGTCCTCATCCCCGACAACAACTGCAGAATCTCTATTTTACGAACAGCGAACGAGAGAGTTTCAACAGCGAAGAAATAATAATAATAATAGTGAGTACATTCTCGTGGATTCCTCTGACAATAGCAGCAACATGATTTCATCAATGCACGTCGTGGCAGCCGCCGCTGCCGCCGCTGGACACCCCCACCACCATCATCTTCTACAACAACACCACCAACAACAACAACTGCAACAGGAACAACTGGATAATTCAGCTTCCAACATTATTCAGGTGGGTCGTGGGGTCGGTCTACATACTACTACTAGACCTACAGCGAAGCTAGCCAAACATTGCCCCCTCTGTCCATCCACCATACAATTCCATACCTTTCTTCTTCTCCTTCCACCACCATCACCACCGATGATGAGGATCCCTACCTCTCTTCCCCTCTTCCCCTGCTATTTTCCCACCAACTGCCCTGCCCCTCTTCCCCTGTATTACCCTCTTAACTTCCCCCCTCTTCCCCTGCTATTTTCCCACCAACTGCCCTCTCTTCCCCTGTATTACCCTCTTAACTTCCCCCCACCCCCTAATCTCTCCTTCCCCAATACACAGGGATACTAATTAATGAATAATCTCCTCAATTTTTATTAGATGGACCAATTACAGCAACAGGAGAGCAGCAATTACAATAATATTTCAACAACAACAAACCACCACCACCACCACCCTTCTTCTTCTTCACCCGATAATATCATCATCAACAATATCTCAACCAAAGGTAACAACATTTTACACCTTTTTTGTTTTTAAAAAGACCGTCAGTGGGGGAGAGAGAGAGTTTTGCATCCGGGAAGAAGTGTAGACAAAGTAAAAATCTCTCATAATTCCCCAGATATACCTATTTTTATTAACTTTTTTATGCATCAAAAAACCACCACCACCACCACCACCACCACTGAATTAGCGCAAAACGTTTGACGAAGGCAAAAGTGACCTTTTGACCTTTGAAATATGACCTTAAAAAAAAGCATTGATGATCTTTTCTCCCATTTCCCCTCAAAACCAACCAACAAACCCCGCCCATTTTTAAAAAAAAAACCTAAATAATAAAAAGAACTCTCTCTTTCTCTCTCGCTTCTAGTCAAACAAAGTCACACCCCCTCCCCACCTACCCCCCACTGTTAAAAAATAATGATAAAAATAATAAAAAAAGAAGAGGAAGAATCAGAGGAGAATTCTTCATCTGCTGCGTCGATAGTTAGTTGTAGCAATATTAGTAATAATAGCGGTATGGGTGGTGGTGGTGGGGGTGGTGGTGGGGGTTTCTTCTCATTTGAAAACAACAATGTCGTCGATCTCTGTAAAATTATATTATTTTTAAGAAACATGGCGTCTTTTTGTGACGCGCTTTTAAGCATGATTTTCTCTAATAAATGTCTCTTCCTTTCCAGGCATAAAACCGACCACCACCACCTCTAGATTACTCCTGGCCGACCACCACCACCACCACCACAGTAAATCCTCAGAGCTGTACAGCAACCACAACAACAGCAGCAGCAACCACGCCCCCGGAGATGTGTTTTGTTCGGTTCCGGGTAGACTTTCCCTGCTGTCTTCCACT
>JAQFZX010003669.1:0-11147 GCA_034682405.1 Hydroisotoma schaefferi | reverse complement strand
TAGTAGCAGTAGTAGTAGTAGTAGTAGTAGCATCAGTAGTAGTAGTAGTAGTAGTAGTAGTAGTAGTAGTTGAAGAGAGAGAGAGAGAGAGAGAGACTGATTAGGCAGAATGACAAACTGAAATCTGTGTAGAAGTCTGCATTTCTCAGCAGCAGGGAGGCCTGTCTGCATTCTCTAAAACTCTCTCTTCATTTAAACATTTGGATAAGTTTATTGGAAATACTTTTATCCTTCCTCCACTAAAACAACACAAACATTATAGTTAGTCATTCCTTTCTCAAAACGATTGGGATTGGCAGGTTCCAATAATTCTACAAAATAATCAATGTACCTCCGCTTGTCCCAATCAAATCAACATTTAACAATTTACAAATTTAACCACAATCCCTTACCTTAACAGTTTAATACTGTGAAAAAGTAAAGATGCTCAGTTAATCCCCTTATTTATCAATTAACAAATTAAAAAACTGGAGAAATCCTACACACAAAACCTAAAACCCTTTAGCAGCCGGATTTCACCCTTCACTTCTCTTAATACTTTGCCAAAGTCAGTAATGTCTCCAATAATAATAATAATAATAATAATAATGAGGTTAATTACAAATTACTCCCAGTTCCACTCCACCATGTGTCTTTTATAAGCTGTTAAAACTCCAGACAGCATGTCAAGTTTATTATTATTATTATTATTATTATTAGGGTAGAATGGATACCCTTTCGGAGGAACGTCACCACAGTCCCCACCCACCTTCTCTTACATAATCAGGGTCACAAGGGTCTACATCATCACACTCAAGTCACTCTCAATATGTCACCCTTTATATTATTACTACCTCGCCAACAAGCCGCGTAGTAAAAGCACAACTGCTAGTGGCAATCATGAATAAAAACCTTCAATCAAACCTACCTAGTTATCATAGTCTAAGGGATTAAAATGAGATAAATTCAATAACGTCTACTTTTCTGTGCAACGGCATGCATATTCCTAAAAAGCCAACAGAGTAACTTCCAGCTCGTATAAAGAACAGGGTAGAATTTGAGAGCGGCTTTAATTCGGGAAAGTAAGGGTTATGCGGGTAGGAAGGAGGGAGGATGGTCCATATTTCAGAGTCCATTCATCCGAATCGGACGTAACAAACTGTTGCATAACAAATACCAACCAGGTTGTCAACAGTCTTTCATTCTTCCATATTATAATAATTAGGTAATAGTGATATGATATTGGTGAAGAAGGGTGGTCGGTCGGGGTTAGCGGCCGCCGGGTAAAGCCGGGCATCAGGTTTCCCAAAAAGGGTCCGACCCTTTCATCCTGATCCTGACCCCGTCTCACCTCAACCGGAACTAACGGCCTTTTATCTATCTAGAATTGACTCACAAAGGGACTGCCGACATATCACACCATCCGCCAATAATAACCTCATCGCTTATCTACCATTCCTTTCCTTATCCAACGAAAAATAGGAATAATAATCTACAATCTACACCAAGTTTCTAAAACTTATTGGATTCGTCAGTAGTAGTGGTGGGATTAAAATAAGTCGTAGTATCTTATAATTACTTTATTTATCCGTTAAAACATTCAAGGCAATCCATGGAGGAAATGTACAACTAAAACGAAACGAATAAGCAAGATAAAGATAACGGTCTAGAGTTTAGAGGACGTACATGTGTGACCTTTGACCTGACCTCACCGCCGCTCCTATCTCTCTCTCTCTCTCTCTAACACGGAGATATTTTAAGGAAAAGGTTCGGCCACTGCGTAGATTCATTTATCCTTTCAAAACTGTCAAAATAATATATTAATTAACCCAGACCTTTTAGAATTAAAAAAACGGCTTGTGTAAATGTTATTTGTGGTAGAAACTTAAACCCAGAAAAAATACTAACTCCCTCAACTCCTTATCTGAGTTTTGCTTATCTTGGGCATTTCCTTATCTTAATCTCTACAGAACCCTTCAAGGAATTATAATTTAAGCCTATAAATCCCCTTTTAATCCAATTTTTACGAAGTAAAACTGCGTCATTCACCTTAAAAACTTGTAAACTTTCAAACAATTAACTGCAATAATTTTACTAATAATTTTCCCATCTCTTTAGCTTCATTTTTAGGGCTCATAACATGATAATAGAATCTCTTGTGGTTATCTTATTAATTGTAAAATGATAAGCCTCAAAGCCCGTCTACAACCTGGCTAGACGAAGGGATGTTGAAATATTTTTATTTATTGAGATAAGCCTGTTATCCTCCAACCAAAAACTATGAATGGGTGTCAACAACCAACACGTACGAAACTCTGACGATTACTTTACTTTGTAAAAGTTTTTTCACGTAAATATTTACGTAACTACATATTAAACAACATGCAAGAAGTATCACCAGATATAAATTCCCTATCATAATTAAATATAATTAAAACTGAAGGTTTTTCTAAACGAGACAAATCTCCATCACTCCAGACTCCATCCAGGGTCAAGGATAAGTGAGGATACTTATCTATGAAGATAAGCCCCTAATCCTCCTACCAACACGCTATACAAAGTTTTACCTACACAAATAAATAATTCATAATGTGAATAAGTTATTCGGAAATAACTGAAAGGGTCCTATCTCGCAAACCTATAAATGACGCAGGGGGTGTGGTCCTCTTTATTTTATTCCATTTAATACTAATTCTAATCCCATTTAATTCTAATCCAATTTAATTCTAATTTAATTTAATGATAATTTAATTTAATTCTAATCCAATTTAATTCTAATCCAATTTAATTCTAATCTAATCCAATTTAATTCTAACCCAATTTAATTCTAATCCAATTTAATTCTAATCCAATTTAATTCTAATCCAATTTAATTCTAATCCAATTTAATTCTAATCTAATTTAATTCTAATCCAATTTAATTCTAATCCAATTAAATTCTAATCCCATTTGATTTTGCTTCAATAATTTAAGGTAAACGCTAGTCGGACTAGTTAAACGCCACAGTATAGTAGTAGTACCACTACCTTAATTTCTTGTCAATTGACATATGTATGAAAAATTGATGTTTTGAAGCATAAGTTTAACATGGGAGGGATACCTCAGTTTAGCATGCAAAGGATAGCATGCAGATTAATTAACGCGGGTGGTCTATTATTAAACGGTATTATTATATATAAAAAGCTCACATGTCATCATCTTCTTTAACGGATAGAGTCGTTTCCTCCATGTTGATAAGGTCCTCCTCCATCCCAACTATAATGATAACCTCAAGTAAAAGCTTATTTCCACGTCCGCCTTGATAAGCAATCAAGACAAGTTCGGATAACTACTCATCCAATCTAAATGAGGAATAAACTTAGCAAAATGTCTTCCTATTTAGAGACGCTATTCAGAAATTATAAAATCATGTCTTTTTTTCTTACGTAATGATATTCAACCGAAAGTCATTGTTTCATAATAATACAGGCTAACTTTCCTCCTAACCGGGTTCCCCAACCGAGGTCACTTATGCATATTTATTAAGAATCTCTTCTAAAGTTGAGCCAAGGTTCATTTTGATCCTTCAAACAATTCTGGGAGTAAATCCCCCAAATCCTGTCAACCCTTTCTATAAAGAAAACTCTTGCCCTTGCCCACCAGACTATACTTTTATAATCATTAAAAATAAGAATAAATAGTAAGACAGTTAGACGTAAATTATCCCAAGATAAGATCACTCCGGATAACTCAGTTTATGATAAATGTCTGAAGGAAATACGCAGCTTAAGAACGGCACAGACGGGGAGACACTTTACGGAAAATTTAACCTGGAATTTGTCGCAATTAACAAACTTTTTTTTCCATATCCCTCTTCTTTCCCCTAATAATAATACCCATCCAACTTTAATACTTTTACCAACTATACTACTTTCCCATAGACAGGAATAACTAACTCTTACTCGATCTTTATTCCTAATTCTACTTATTCTACAACCAAAAAACCCCAACCTTCTAAAAGTCTTATTAAAACTTTAAAAAAAGTAGAACCCAGTTTTGTAATTTCTTCCACAAAACCAACGTTTCTTGTTGAAGAGATCTTCCCAAAAAGTAAAGTGTGGAGGGTTTTTTCCCAACCCAGAATTAAATTAAAAGATCACGACCTTTTTAATCCATCTCTCCTAACCAGAAAGTTACATAAACTCAAACATTAACTTTTTAATATGAATTAAGGTACCCCTGCTAGTGTCCCAGTTTGTTTAGTTAGGTAAAGCATTTGCATAAAGTAACGGCTGCTACATCATCATCAAAATAATTCAACTAATCCTCCTAATCTACGTAAGTTTAAGAAGAGACCAATGACTTTTATTAGGCTTATCAGAAGTTATCACACTTTCTGTCAATCACCCCATTCTCCATTCCTCCATTCAACCACAACAGCTTGTTACGATTTTTATAATCTTTCACAAAACTACCAACGTTTTTGTTAAAAGTTTGCATAATTTCTAATAAAAAAAATGATAGGGATTTTTATCTAATGTTTTGTTGGTTATGATCATTAAATGTATTATCTTATGGGAGGATCGGTTAGCGGAATAAATCATTCCGTTCCCCTTCTTTGAATCCTGTAATCCCCGTATGTATGCATCCAAGGTTCACTGGAAACTGTTGACAGTTTTGCTTGACAAATATTATCATTACGTAAGTATAAGGAACATAAGTAGACGACTACACAACACAAGCTAGCTAGAATCCTAGAATATATCTTTTACAAAGATACAGAAAGTTGGCAGAGTGAATTATGCTATTTAAAAGAATTGTGCATGCGGGCTTCTATTTATTTTTATGGTTATAAGCAAGTGGGAATGAATATTGTGACTGGGACACTGCAATGACTGTTAAACCGTTAAGTTTATTTAAAAAACTTAATCAAATTGAATTTAAATTTAAACTGAAATCTGATCAAAGTATAAAAGTAATATAAATTATAAAATGTTTGTAAAAAATGGTAGGTCCGGGCCTAACTCTAATTTCATTGTTAACTACTTTATTTTTATTTTTATGAGACTTATTGAAGCACATGTTGCTCCAACGGTGGGCTACTATCATGTCGGATTTCTATTAGTTTCTTTTAAGTATTCGGCTAACTAAAAATCCATCTCCATCCATTTTATGCGGGTTTGTTCCACTATTATTAAAACGGTTGTGGGAAGTATTATTCGGAGAAAGAAGGGATATAGTATTCAAGTGGATATTATAGTGAGGAAGGATCTATAAATCTCTGTAGAAGACGGGTATCTGGGAGATAAGTGAGGCGGATAAGTCAACATGTTCATTACGGACTACCTTACTAATGAGCCGTTTGTTTTATAATCTTCACACATCAACTCCAGCCACATAGTCAACCAGGGTATCCCTTTATTATACCCGGCTTTCCTACATTATACTATTCCGTCCGGGATATAGCTTAATCCGAATTTAGTTTAACCCCAGTTTCCAATTTTATTAAAGGACTTTATAGGGATTATATTTTGGGGGTTGGAGACGTTTCTCGGAATTTAAAGTAAACGGGGATTATGTTTATGGTTTTGGGATGAGGGATTTACGGGGGTTAAATGTTTTCGGGGTTTTGGTTTGGGTTTTTAAAGAGCTTTACGGGGATTTCATTTTATCAGGGTTTTGAACTTCAAACACTTTAACAACAAGTACAATTTCTCATAATTTAAAAACCATTAACCCGGATTATGTCTTGTGGTTTACAGTTTTAAATGCATAAAATACTTTCTAACCTACCCGGTCACGGTCCAACCCGGACCTGGAGCTTTGCCAAGTCTAACCCTACAAAACAAACAAGTTGTTTGGTATGCCGTTATCCGTTATACACTTTTATTTCAACGGAAAAAGTAAATTTTTACAAAACGTCAACTAAAACTGACCAGACTAATACAAAATAATGCAACATCCCTTTATTTTCAAACAAAATACTCCAGTCCACCCAACAAATTCTACTTTTAAAACAGGAAAGTCTGAGAGAATTAGGAAAGGAATCTTGATGATGATAAAAGGAACTCCAATCCAATCCCGTATAATTTATTAAACAGAAGGGAAAGTAATTAATTAAATCAACTCATCCATTAACCACCATAACTAACTACAACTACTACTACTACAACTCCATAAATTAAACAAACATTTCTATTCCTAATTCTCAAATAAACATTCCATCTTCAGTCTCAGTCTCACTCACAGGATATTCATTTACGAACCCAACGTTTCCCCAGAAATTCATCCCCTTTCCCTATCACTTTAAACATTATGAAATGAAAATGGATTTAAAACAGAATTACTCTAGAGTAGGAAAAAGATCACAGAAAACACACCGAAACGGGTTTTTAATGCCTTATCTCATCTACAAAGTTTATTTACTAGATTATTAATGGAGGAGAAGACCAGAGATCCCAAATTTTAGACAGGAAATGGGAACAATTGTCAATAATTATTTAAGGCAGGTATTATTGCTACAACTACTGCCCATATTAGACCTGAACTTAATACCGACTAAACTAGGGATACCTAGTCAAAATGTGAATATAAAAGGATAGGTGTAGGTGTTGTAAGATTTGCATAAATTCATTAATTAGTCGATTCTCAATAAAGATGAGTTTTAGAGACTCAGTTTCCGTAAAAAAAGTAGGTATTCTGGGTGCTAGTAGCTAGTAGGGTCGGCCAAATAATCCCTATGATATCCCATACTAAAAAGACTGAACATTATGTAACTATGAAATGAACAAATATGGAATGGATGGATGGATCGGATGGATGGATGGATGGACTACTTGGAATTTATTTAGGTAACGGGAAAGCCGACAAAGAGACGGAAGTTCACTTTGAACTTGTCCGAAAAAAAGGATATTCTATCCGGGCATCTCTCGCCTTACTCAACCCACCACCACCGAACCGACACCGACACCTTCCTCCATTCATGAGTAGTTGTCGGAGATGACGATGACATGGTCCATTGCTTCAGGGGACCACTTCCGGTCCTTCTTATGGGTGGGACGGGGATTTTTGATTGATGGATTATTACCAATAGAGTTACGGTGTGGGTGGGTGGGTCACCGGAAGTTACCAATAATCGCCTCTTCCATTCCCGTATTCTCTACATTATACTACTACTACTATTTTATGCGAAATAAATGTCACAAAAGTGGATAAGGGTGTCATAATTTATTATGCAGAATACACCAATATAGCCACACCATTTTAAACATTACATTTAGATTACTTTCCTCCTGTCCTTCCTAACTTACGTTAATTTGTTAATAATTACAACAGGAAAGAGAAAAGTACATACAGTTCCGTAGTTTTGTACGCTTTGCGATGATGCTAAAATCCTTAGTAGGAGAGCAGATCCCACCTTTACTTCTGAACATTATTACTCCAGTTGTGTTATTAACAGTCACATCATATAACCAGCCGACAGAGAAATGCCGACACACCGATCCTTTGAGCTTTTTCCGAACTGACATCCTACCCGGGTATTTAACCCCGAAACACCTTTACTATCTTTTACGTTATCTAGCAGTAACCGTAAAGCATAGGCGTAACCACGAGAGGGTACAAATAGCATTAATGGATAGGAAGGGGTGTGGCTAAGCGGGATCTGCATAACATGTAAAGTATAGGGCTTATCGGGAATTAGAGGGGGTAAATTGTAAAACTAGGGGGTATAAATCTACCCTCGTACCCCCAGGGGTTGCGCCAATGACGTAAAGGAACATTAAAGGTGAAGGTGATTATGATAACTTCAAAACGAATATGTGAATTATATAAACTACTTTTTGTTTCCATTTGACCAAACAATTTAGACATTAAAATTATCATTTAACAAATGACATTTTAAGCCAACAAGAATAACATTAACTCATCGTAAATACCGATTTTTGAAATTAATTCTTAGTAATTGGGGGGTTTGCGCCATGTACTAACTTTATTTATAACTCCAAACATTAAGTAACTCTTTGGTACAAAAACAACGGACTTCCTCAAGTCTTTCTTTCTCAAAAAGAGGAACCCTACCTTTGATGTCTTCACTCCATTCTCAACCCTTAGCCTACATTTGTAAAAGTACAATCGGAACTGGGGCCAGCCCTGATGTCTCTGATGCACTATACCCTCTGCTAAGAGGACCACGGCACATACAGTCAAGAGGGCCCCCAATACTAAGAAAAAGTTCCTCAGATGCCCGATGGTGATAAGGGACGTGTCCGCGGTCCAACTGTAGTCGGCAGTCCGGGCACAATCATTGACAAATTCGGTTTCAGCCGTTCTAACGAAACCATCCCACAAAGATCGGAACCCGTGAGCAGAAATCCGTATGAGAGTTCTAATGATATCCTCCTCCAAATTCCCACTAACCCATGTGTAGTACATCTCAGGATAAAGGTGTTCCGGTGACAACAAACAATAGTAAGAGTTACCAATCGTTGTTTGGAACATGTTGAATTTTACAGAGTGTTCAGGGGAGGGTGGCCAGTTACCATCGGATAAACCATCCCCCGTATATTGACCCTCTTGAGTATACAATATCACCCGTTTGGATGACCTAAACTCATCCGAATCCTTCAATCCATAAAGTATATCTTCCGATGTCATCTTCTCCACTTGATTTAATCGTTCAGGTGGAATATTATAAGACTCAACAAGTATTTTGTCCCTCATCGTCTGTTGAAGCTTATTGTGCGTAAGGATGTAGTCTTGTTCGAGGAATTCCACCAAACTTTGTATGGGGAACAGTTTTAGGGGAACAAGGATATTACTGGTTATGAAATTTTCATAAAGGGACATAAAAATTACGATCATGAAAGAGAGAGGAACGAGCAAATACTTGAACGAACTGCAACCCTGACGGAACACAACCAGAAGGACGTCAAACAATATCTTACCAAAAGAGGGGCCTGGATCGTCCCCATGTGAGTGAGGTCGGAGATGGGTGCGGAGTTTAATGGTGTGAGCCACCCCCACACAGGTCACGACCCAGCCAACCCCCACATCCCAACTGAAAGGGAGGAGCCAGGAGGTCAGTGGTACTACAGGGGGCCTCACAGGGGTATTGCAGTAGGCCAGCCGACCATAAAGGGTGATATAGGGAACGATTTGATTCACCTCCCTGTATTCCAAGTTTAATGCTGAATTGGATGGAAAAATGGTGTCGACCCAGGCTTGTGGAGTTATTTCTTGTAATTTTCGCATCCCATTCTCAGTAACATATTTCAATGAGAAGTTGTAGACTTTGGATACACTTGCCCGGTATGAGTATCCGCAAATTAGACGTTTTCCAAGTAAATTGTATCTTAGCATCCTATTATTATTCTTGTTTAGCTTCATTTGTGTTAGCCAGTCCCAGGGATCACCAGAGCAGTAATCTCCCGTCCTCCCATCATCTGCTGACTCCGACACAAAGTTAACTCTCAGCGTCTCCCTATTCCAACTTTGGCTACCTTCCGGATGTTTCCTTAATGAGAGAGGATTTGCTGAAAATATAGTGAACTTGTCGGACAATTTGAAGAAATGCTCCAACGTGTTGGCTCCAGGTATAAGACAAATGAAGCAGTAGTAATGAGATGGAAAGAGGGGGACCGTTCTACTGGGGGATTTCTGACCTGGCGACCTTTCATGTGGTATCCAATGAAAGAATATCCGAACCCGTAGTCTACCGACAATTACTGGAACATAAAAACTCCGTTCTTTGTACGTTCCGGATTGTGGAGGTCTTAAAACGATGAACGCATTGAAGGGTCCTGTCCGAGAAGAATACTTTGAATGGAGAAATATTCCCCATAGAAAGTTGTAACTAACCTGTGGCCCTTCTAGTATCATGTTTATTGAACATTCTTCAAAGAAGTAGATCTCTGGTTGGGTGATGTTAAAAGAGTTTGGAGTGGAGACCCTCAGGGTCCATGGATTTAGTGAGGATAAGCCCTTCGGACGGTTATCCAAGAGAAGTTCTTCACTGATGTCCCTTGTTGTTTGACCCTGCATGTCCTGATGGAGATGGAGGGTGCATTGTCTGGAGTGAACTTCCGGTCCTAGGTCGAACCTGGGCCTAGGTACCGAAAGGTCGTCACTCTGGCCCAGATTTATTCCGATAAGAATAATAAATAGAACCTCTTCTACCCAACTACGTACACGTCGCCTTTTTTTACGGATAGTTGTCATCTTATCAGTTCTTCACCTCCTAAGAGTACTATTCAGAAGAACGGACTGACGGCCGAGGATGTGCTAGCTTTCACTATTTATTTATTGACGCCTGGCGAATATTCTAAAACCTTCTATCTATTCTAATATATAAACAGTTCAGCCGATCGGAGCGATGGGTGAAAGGGAGCAGTGAATCTTGCCAATTAAAAATCCAATTCTAGCCTATGGGGACCCGATTAAATCGGGTCATGCAGTTTGTGCTTCGATTTAAAACATTGCTGGCCGTCTGAGATGAAAAGTCTAGGAGGAGAATGGAACCAAAGTTTTGATAGATAAACAGGTTAGGTAGGTAGGTTGGTGGGTTTTGGTAGTAAAGATTAAATAAATGTGAGACAGATAATGAGAGTGGATATGACAAATAATTCATAAACAGAAAGAAAGGTCGGTTGTTGTGTCTGAAAATATAGGGTTCTCTGCTCGCTGATTGTAATTGTCAAATACATGGCAGTTATTGATCCTGTGTTTTATTGGTTAATCCATTAAAAAATCCATCAACTTGATTAAATATTCAGTGAAAAGTAATTGAGGATGTCTCAGATGTAATTAATGGGTGGACAAGAGAAAAAGCTTTCTAATCACGTACACGCTTCCTTTTTCCTACGGAAAGTTATCATCTTTTAAGTTCTGCACCTCCTAAAAGTGTGAGATAAGAACTGACTGAGGACGTGCTAGCTTTCACCATTTATTTATGGACTCATCAGAATGTTCTAGAACCTTCTATCTACTCTAATATAAACAGTTCAGAGCCAATCAATCGGAGCGATGGGTGAAAGCGAGCAGAGAAGCTTGTCAATTATAAATACAATTTAAATGGGAGACGGATATGGTTGATGAACAGAAAGAAAGGTTTGTTTCAAGTTCAAGTTCAATAGTTTATTTCAGGGACAACATTATATAAACATGACATATTATCAAAGGACAAATGCTTC
>JAQFZX010003668.1:0-11160 GCA_034682405.1 Hydroisotoma schaefferi | reverse complement strand
GCGTTGAATTTTATTATTAAAAACTTATCAGTTTCAAAATTTCTCTTTACAAAACATTCT
Organism: Hydroisotoma schaefferi; assembly: GCA_034682405.1. Classification (NCBI taxonomy): domain Eukaryota; kingdom Metazoa; phylum Arthropoda; class Collembola; order Entomobryomorpha; family Isotomidae; genus Hydroisotoma; species Hydroisotoma schaefferi. The sequence goes on along the minus strand of JAQFZX010003668.1, from coordinate 11,100 downwards.
TATTACTAAAGTTCAATAAAAAGCTGCGTATGTCAATTTTAATTAAACAAGGGGAGGTCAAAGGGTTCCTCTTTATTATGTTTCAAAGAATAATATAGCTTACGGGTGATTATGTGGCTATTTTACATGTAAAAATACGTCTACAACGTACCGGCGGACGTACCCTATGCATTATTTCTCAGAACAGTTTAACTCCTTCTTCAGTTAAGAGAACTTGAACAATAATTCGAGTTCGAGATGATATCTCTAATAAAAACACGTGGAGAGTAACTTTCCCTATAGCTTTGTTTATTATTTTTCCTCCATGAATCATCTCCGACTGGGCCTGTGTACCTTACTTGAATCCTCTCCTTTTTACCCTTTTCATTTATAATTGGGATTCCCTTAGGATGGATTCAGAGATGATAGACCCTACCCTGTCTGCACTGCTTGCCTTGGGGTCAAGTAATTATAACTTGTGCCAGAAAGTACTCATTAGGTTCGTGTCGGATGCCCTCTGACCTTTGATAAAGCCCTTTGGGGTAGATTCAGTCGGTTTAGTTTGGATTTTAGAAGAAGAGAAAGAGAATAAAAAACTGTTTTTTTTCTTCGACTTATTCTGAATTAGACTATGAAAAAAAAGTATTAAGGTACTTGAATGTACATATATTGGAAGGATTGTGGAAGTAAATTGGGTATTTTTGAGTACTTTCTTCAGAGAGAGAGATGTACGTTTTTATGCTTCAGGTGGCAAAGTGAACATGTTTTGTTACTTGGCTCGTTATAAATAAATACACAAGTAGAATAAGCCTCCAGGAAAAAAACAGACGAAGTCTTTTGTAATTTGTACGTTTTTTAGAGAGATTTTTTAGACAGAAGTTAGCCTTTTTGGGGATTTATCAAATTGGAATCATTAAGGGATATTTTTCATGAACTTTATTTAATTAAATGGTGGAGAAATCTTTAGAGTTTGGCTGAATTTTATATCTAAATTATTAATTAATTAGCCAAGCTTACTTTTTAATTAGGAACGTAACTCTATCGTAAACTTGATTACAGTGCCGTTTTGTAGTACTCATTTGAAAAATTGAAGATATTTGAGATCTCCAGTATACATTTTTAAGCCACCTATTACCTAACATTTGCAAGAGATTTTTTAACCAACGAAATACTTTATCAGTCATAATTCCCCTCAGATTGTAAATATTATAATCGTTACTATATTATCATTTGCTACCATTACTTCTACTGCAATTCATATTTATGGAAGAAGCTCCCTCCTGGAGTTTCAGCGCAGAATGGAAACTATCTCTGCCTCGTAAAGTAAAAGTAATTTCTTTGCTCGCTCCGGAGTAAAAAAATATTATCATTTACAATGGAAAAAGGACTTTATCGTAGTAGTAGTAGCAGTAGTAGTAACAGTAGTAGTGAATATAGTAGTGGTAATAGTAGTAGACGCAGCAGGAGTAATAAATCCAACTACAAAACAAGGATGTACCTTTTACAACTATTAAAATATGCAAAGCATTTCATCTTCTTTTACTGTAACAGTAATTTTATTACAACCCATCTCCGCTTGCATAAAACCAATGGATAATCATCACTTCCGACGTGGAGTGAATTTTTAATTTTTTTCAAAAAACAAAAAAGCCTTTTGTCCTCTCCTAAGAAATAAAGATCATCTATCTCTCTTTTTTAACTTTAACAAACATGCTTCATACTTGGGGGAAGCTTCTTTCAAAGTTGAATATGCATATTAATGAATCACTCTTGCAGATAGTAGATACCCATTTGATATTCCTACTAGAGACAGCAGTGTGGAGATTATTTTTTTGCAAGAAGATGTGTAAGCATTTGAAATGTGAATGGGTTCAAGTTCCAAATCGCCAAGTCACCCTGTCCCTTCCTGCACTGAAGGAAGATGTAAGTACAGAATACATACATATATGCATAGGACAAGACTCAAGGTATCTAAGGGAGGGTTGATTAATATGCAAGGGATGATTATGAAACAACTAGACTGATTGTTGGGGGGATTCTCTTCTGTGATTTTTAACATCTTTCCTAGGTTTACTAACTACCTACTATTTAGTACTAGTACTACTGCTACTACTACTGCTATTACTACTACTACTACTACTACTACTACTACTACTACTATTACTGCTATTATTAGCACTTCTACGGGTTATATGTCTAGTGCTTAATTTTATCCAATGCAAATGAGCCTGACCCGCTATGCAATACTGTGCTTAAATAACTAAAAGAAGAGAACGCTGTGATGTGATGGTTTTATCAAAAATCGTTAATGTAACCTCTGCACTTTTATCATTAATATGAAATGATATGAGAATCCTATTGCACATTAATTTTTCATGATCATCATCTCTTCTCCCCTCTGAACTAAACCATTGGATTGTGTATTGTTAGTGGAAGCAGCATGACTTTAATTATTAATGAGGAAGACGATTCTCATAATAATGTAATGCGAGTCTCAAAGTATCAACTGTCAACTGTTTTTTCCCTTCATTACAGTTAGTTCCTGAGCTGAGCTAAACTCCGACTCCGACAATGACTATGACAGACTGTGTGTGAATCCAAAGCGAATCAGAATAATAGAGCAGCTAGTTAAACTTAGGAGTTGGAATGGGATTGTGTAAGAGAAAGAGAGAGATAAAGGGATAATTTGCATATTTTCCGTGAAAAAAATTGGTTAACCGTCTCAAATTTTTATAAATTACTCGACAAAGTTTTTTAAGGATGGTATGATAGTGAATGGAATGAAATCTAAGAGTTACGAACGAAACGAAGGTTAATGGAGGTTGCCCTAGTCAAGTATACGATTTCTACATGGAACTGCTGTGCTGACTAAAGGAAGATGCCGGTTAGAGTAAAGTCGGGTTTTAACACGTAATCTAATTTAGAAAATATATACACCTTTAACATTTAAAACTTTCAATTATCTCTCACCTTCCTGCATGGAAACTTTTATAGCTTTCGGAGTTTTAGTCTGCTTTCAATTAGCAAAAGCTCAACAAGGGGTATAATCTCTGACCCTTTGGAAAAGTAATAGCTATTTTGCTCGCTAGCTTCTTAGACTATTAAGTATTAAGACGGGCTTTAGTCCATAGGAATACGAAGACAGATAATAAGACACTAATTCTTAAGTAATGTATCTCTATACTCATAATTTATGGTACAACACAATATGCAAATGTTTACGATGTGCCGAAAGCGGTTAGTTTTTTACTACGAGCAAAAATAGATGTAAGATTGGAATTTATGGAAATGCCTTTAATGTTGAGGTAGGGGAGAGTAACATTTTTCATCTCGTAAGAATTTCATTGGATCTCAGCATGAGAAGAATTCTTTATAGAAAGTACACAGTCACTATGCCATACTACTAGGGCTCGCAAGAAGGGCTGTAGTTGTATTAAATGTTGGTACAATATCTCTACTCCAAAAGGGAATACAAAAAAGTTGTCACCTTTACGCTACATTAGCTCGGAGATCGATTTCATCATTATCAGGATGAATAATAAAATAAAATAAACTGAAGGCTTGCAGTTTGAGAGATGAAAAATTAGGTCATTTTTTCACCCCTGGGTGTTAAGTTTTAACTTAGGCTTAAGCTAATCTGGCCTTGTTTCAAAGTCATTTATTACTTGCACTTTTCTTTATCTCGCATTAGTTTCAGGCTTCACAAGGGCGTTTGTATGCATATATCCATTGAGTAAAGGGAACATTTATCATTAAGTCTACGTCTCATTAAGTTGATGGCTGATAATCAGGTTGGAGAGGTAGGAATAGGAAAGATAAATCATCGTTAGACGAGAAGAAATAAGTGCTAGAGTTATGCAAATTATTTCATCTATTACAAACATTAGTAGTAGTAGTAGTAGTAGTAGTAGTAGTAGTAGTAGTAGTAGTAGTAGTAGTAGTAGACAGTAGATAAGGGAGACGCTAAAAATTAACTGATTTAAAAAGAGATATGGAACGTGCTATGGGTAAGTTTCAGGGGGAACTATCCGAGCATAATGATAAGTTTCAGTGGGATTGGGAAGTAAGTCATCATCTCAAAACGCAAACTCAGATAAGGATAATTAAAACGTGTGAATTCTGCAAATGTAAACAGCAACCTTTCTTTCGCAACTTCCAACCTTTTCCAGGAGCAATTCTCAAAAAATCTACATGCAAATTCAAGGCCTAGTTCTTTTTCTAAGAAGTTTTGTTAATTGGTCAATTTATTTATAACGCAAATTCAGGTCGTATGAATGATAAATAATTATTAGAATATCATGCAGTACACAAATCTAGAGTAAACCGTAGTTTCATAGTCCTTTCCATCATAATATTTATCCATAACTGGCTTCACCCATGAGAAAATTATGCTTGCTAAATCCATCACGTTTTTATCACTTTTTTAATTCATCTAATCCACACGAAAGGTTTGCTCTCAACGAACCTCAGTCAAGGTAAATATGCTGACTGACTTGATGGGAGAAAATCAACAGAGGAGATAACAATCGAGTCGAGTCGAGGCATGCTATAAATCATAAATAGGATTATTCTAAAACCATTTAACCAGCAATAATAACCAGAGTCGACAGCGTAAAACAATCAGACTGTCGTACTCGTAGCTAATGCCTATACTATTTGGTAATAGTAAAAGTAAAAGTAGTAAAAGTTCAACCAAACTAAATAAGAAACCTAGACCTACCAGGAAAAAACTTGGATGATATAATGGCATTTCAATTCATCTCGTTGTATACTAAAATCGGACGGATTCCATACATTTCATCCTTATTACTATTACACTAAAAATAAGCTTTTAAGCACCTTTACATTTATAACTTCCTTATTAAAATAGCCCTATAACCCACACCGTCCAAATTAAAGTGTTGTTAAATCAAATACAACCTTTTTCATCCAGCCTCAACTTTCCTCTTCTACTCCAGTCTCAAGAACCTAGATACTTATCTATTTATATACAAATCCATACTGATCCATATGCTAATAATATACCCTCCTTGTAATAAATAATATAATACTCCCAATAGAAAAACAATTATAATAACAACCCTCCTTTTTATTACCTTTTGATAGACCTTTCAGCAATATTTCTCAAACAAATATGTTAACGACTTCTTAAACTACTGCCACTACTGCGAAAAAACCCTTAAGGAGCACTAATAATAAATACATACATAACGATAAATAATAATAAACAAAAACCTTGGCTTATTTGGTTCGTAGCATAGCTTTCCTGTAATAAAATAAAAACTCTCTATTCATAAACTAATAGTCAATATAACTATGGTCCATAATTTAATGAGAGAATCCTTACAGATTTTAACCAACGGAGATTATGCGGCAAAAAGTAACGTGAAGCTGCATAGTGGTTTTTTTTAGCTATCGCTGGGATTTTTTTGTCTTACTTTAAAAATTGAACCCGTCGACTTCCTTTAGCTTTAGCCCGAGATATTCTAAGAGTTTTAATATAAGTTGTGGCTAGATATGCCAAATAATAGTAATAGAAGGGATCTCGAAAAAATAAAAATGTTATGGAAAGACTGACGGGAATAAAAAAAAAGTAATATAAATAATCATCCAAGTTTTTTTCCCATCGGCTCGAACAATTTTTTACCCAAGCCCCCACTGGCTGTCTGTGTGGTTTCCCTCTGTTCTTTGGTAATAATAATAATAATAATCATAAGCATCAGCAGCACAGACAACAGCAGAGGTACGGCATTTTGGGATAATCATATCCAGTAACAAGTTGAGACCCTCAAGGTTTTGAAATGGAGAAAGGTTTTTTCGGTTAAGTCAGTCAAAAGTTGAATGGTTAAAGAAAGGTTCTTTTAAGATTTTACTGGCTGTTTTTTTGCTGAGATTACTATTTCATATTCAATAGCATTTCCCGTTAATCTATTAAGTAAAAACAAGATTTTAATAATAGTCTACTTTCTAGGATGACTACGTTTTTCTACATTGCTTGCTAGCCTAAATTTACATGAGCTTATAAGGCTGTTCTCTTCACCTTACTTAACTCAGGGTTTTTTTTGGTAACCTGAGGCGCGGCCCGGATTGTTCTACACAATTTATTCCGGTTTGAAGTTCTAAGTTTATGTATTTTAAATATGTACAACGATTACCATTAGGTTTATCCCTATTTCTACTTACTACTATTAGTTCAAATACAGCTTAATAGACTACTGCTACTTCTGTTGACCATACATACTATTGTTGGTCGTAGGATCTCAAAAGATAAATTACATTCGAAGGCTCCCTATGCATAAAATTATCGGGTTCATCATGCCAAGCTTTCCGTAAGACAAAAAGTTAAGGATATTTTTTTATAAGGGTAGAAGATAAAGTCCGAGCCAAGGATTATCGTACGTAGATGCACAAGTAGTAGAAGTAGAAGTAGCAAATAACAACCGAAGAAGCTGGGCTAGATGGTAAAAAATAAGGATTTTTGATAAGATAACCACGCAAAGAGCCCAGACCAAACATATTGCTTTAGAAGGGAACAAAAAACTTAATTTAAATAGTCATTCTTTGTCGAGTCTTTGGATAAAAAACTGCGTCTACCGTAGGTAGGAATGTTATGTATTCATATGTCTGTGTATTGTGCGTTATCTTTATTATTGGTAATTAGGATAAATTATTCAAGTTTTCAAAGAAAAAGTTGAACTTTTTCCATCTTAAATTTTTAGGAATTAACAAAGCTTAGTACATCTTAGGCAAAGCAGGAAGTAACAGGTTTTAAATCAAGTAAGGCAACAACTTAAAACTTCCAGTTTTTTTAACTGAATTTTTTAATCCACATGCGTAATCCTTATTTACCATAAGCATTATTTTGCAGCAACCTGCCTACAACCGACGAGACATTATAATAATTCCTCTACTTAATAGTGGTGAATTACTAATGAACTGTTGTTGTAAGGTAACACAACCCAACGTTACCAAATGTTTAAATGAGAATGGAACTTGTTTTTGTTTTTATCTGTTTTGGCTAGAAGAATGCAATCCGCTCAGACTCCAAGCTAGCAAAACTTCAAGTTTTTTTTAAAAAAAAGGACTTCGTTTTTGCTTAGGTACTACTTCTAAGAAGAAATCATGATTCATTCATTAAATACCTGTCTAATACTAATACCAATAATCCAGTCCAGTTGCCAGTTGTTCATGAAGTTAAAGTACAGTGAAGTAAATTTTGGCTCAGGCAACAGACTTGTTTCAGAAAAATAAAAATCAAAGCCACTCCCACTATCAATCCTTAGTCTCGTATGCAAAAAAAATCGCTTTTAAAGACTGTTTCAAGAGGGTTATAAAGCTTATTTTTTTCTGAATTGAAATCTAGCTATAGGGTAATCCCTCTTTGATGAACGATTGACCTCACGACCTCGCGAATAAGCTAATGCAGTGGTTGTGGTAGAAATGCAGTTTCTTTAATGGTTTTTTATCCTGTTAAATCATGCACTTTGCATTTTTTAAATAAAAAGGACACAAAACACCATTGTTAATTATGATGCTTAACATTTTTACGGAAAATGTTATTTAAATAAATCAACCTAGTTTTCAATGCATTCTTAATTAAAACCTCTTTGCAAACAGCTTATCACCCTCTGAAAGTCTGATAAATAATTGACTTGATAAAGTAAGGTTTTCTTGGCCTAGTAAGTCAAACCTCAATTAATGCAGTAGCAAGTGTCTTTCAGCAGATCGTTACACTTTACACTGTAGAGAAGAAGGGGATCAAGTTATTCAAGTATACAAAAAAGTGTAACAGTCTCTACGATAGTACAGACTATCCCAATCCTATCCAGCTATAGCAAGTGGTTTTGATTTCAAATTAAATGACATTGACACGTAAAATACCCTCAGGGAGCTTCTTTCTGTTGATTAAACCGATAAATAGATTAAAACAGAGGATTGGATCACTTGTAGTGCGTGGTCATTCTATTGTAAGTTAAAACTTGTTCGCGAAACTATAACAGGCTTTGGCTACTAAAACCTCGTCACAAAATGTAAAAAAATAATCCTATATTGATTAGTAATTCCAAGCAAGCCCTTTCTAAGGAGGGTGAGAGGGTAATTATAAGATACGTGTTGTTTTTACGAAGTCATTCGCTCACAATGAATAATTGGACTTTGGTTTTTTTCCCCATGCTATCTTCTGCCACATGCTATTCAACTACAGTTGAAAGTGCAGCCGTTCTAGCTTTTTGAAACAAAAACTTGCTTTTGCATCCCTTAAAAACTCAAAGATCGAGTTAAAATATTTGCAAACTTTTGTTGATTGCCTTAAATATGCTGGCCTGAAGGGATAAATTAGTTTAAATAGGAATAGATAAAAACTGACAGCAAATTCAAGAGGGTTTCAATTCAATTTGCAAAATAAAAATCCAAAACCAGAATCCAGACTTTGCCCTTTTGAATGTGAATAAACTTATTTTTACATGGCTTTAATTAATTTCAGCTTTCATGCCCCTTTCTTTACCTCGTAATATGAAGAAGGTAGGTATCATGTTTAATTTTGCTTACAAGATTAGCAAGTGGTTTAAAGCTTTGTTAAAATGTAAAACGGTCCATACAAAACTAGTTACTGTTTGCGTGCTTTTTGACTTTATAAATTAGTATTTGAGTGAAATCTAATAGGTCTACTGAATAATTAGCCTTTTGGCTCAAATTCTTATCCAGCAAGTTTAAAAAGTATGCATGATTCTGGTTTGTCTCTTCCTGTTTAGCGTGGTAAAGTGACCAGAAAAACAAGTTTTATTTCAGAAACGTGTTTTTAAAAAATCAACAAGATTTTTACTTGTGAGTTATTCCAATGCGGTTTATCACAATTTATTTGGAATACTTAAAACATATACTCTTCATTTTCTGTTGCATGGAATCTTCCCCTTGTTTTTACAACACGTGTGGAACTTTTAAAGGTTTTAAAGGTCGAAATAATAATTAAAAAAACATTTTGCAATAACGCAACCACGTGCGAATAGACGGTCATGAAAATACGGACAAAAACTAATAAATGAATCAAACAATTAACATTAGTACCAGCAGAAGCAGAGGTTTCTCTTATGTGGTTAAAGTGCATCCTTTTTGTATTTAACTACAGGAGGAAAACGTTAAGTTGATGCTAATAGTATTAAGTAGTTCTCATTAACTATTTATTATACTACTTCTACTGCTACTGTCCTTATGTAAACGGTTAATGGTACCTGCTACGGTTTTTTCAATGTTATGCTTGTGTACATGTAATCTTAACCCGACCTTGCAATAATTTGTTGTAGCTATAGGATTTTTATCCGTAATAGAAGTTATAAAATACATCTTTCTATAAATTGAAGAAGATTATAGATACACACACTGCTTATAATATTATATATTCTATTAAATACTGATAGTAAAATAAATCAGCATAGAAGTAATCTTTGATAAGAAAACCATTAAGGAAAACAAGGCCGCATAACAATATTAATCGGTTGGTTTGGTAAGTAGCTTAGGTTTATTAATCTAGAAAAATAGAGACTATGAAATGGTAATACCAGCCAGGGATGGAAAGGGTAGTACTACTTACGTATAGTTATTTTTATTATTGACGCTGGCAAGCAATTAAATTATAATTGGAATTGGAAACGAATTAAAAAACCTAAAGGGAGAATATTTTAATGTGATTTATTTATATTTTATACACTTCAAGAAAGCAAGGAAGGAGTTTTTATTATTATGAGCTTTGTTTATACGGAATAGAAATGGATCACCTAAAAATCGAAGGCGAAGGTGATCGTAAAAAGTGAATCTTTGAAAATGCAAAGTAAATGTTGAAATAGCATGCTTTTGAAATTAAAATTCTCATTCTAAAAAAGCCCTAACCTTATGAAGTTATTATGTGTAAAATAGACTCTCCACTCAGTTAAATTATAAGCATGGGCTATTTATTAATCGAAGGAAATAAGGACAATAGAACAGGAAAGTATAATTACTGCATATGTTATGAAATAATTTAATGTAAAGTAATATTGAAACCGTTCCAATTGTATACAACTAAGTTATTTGTTTGTTGCATTTTGTATGGGAAGAAAAACTCAGCCTTGAACTAGAGAGGGGCTTTTTAGAGGAAAGTCTTACTTTTATTATTTTTGCAATTATCGATCGTAATCCTGCGATTGCAAATCGTGGTAGGTTTATCTCTGGCTTATAAAACCACACTCCACTGCCTTTTTTATATCTCAATAATAATAATTTATCATGGAAATAAAAAAGCACGTGCACGTGGAGGGGTTTCTTATGCCTAAAACACTTTCAGATGATGCTGCTCTGCTAGGATTTGTAATTGCAACTTGCTATTTGATTTCAGCAGTTAATAGTTTAGTAGAAACTGTACATATGAATAGTAATACGTTCTTTGATTACGATTTAATGTGAAGATGTTTTTTGAATTCAAGTTATTAATTGTTCTTGAAATGAATGAAATCTTGCACGTATTTTCTAAACTTTGAGGTGTGAAATAAAAAACAGTTAAAGATAACAGCTCGGTTTAGTCATGACCATGACAGGGAAGTAAGTGCATGAATAGTTCATAGTTTATATTGCGATTTCTTGTAAGAAAACCCACGATTTACTAGAAGCAAAGTTGCTGCTCCTTATTATTATTATTATTATTATTTTGCGTCAGCAGTGGTCGTATTTTCTAGGCATGAGGTGAATGATGTTGAATTCATAATAATTTAACAGTTTTGGCAATGAAGTAATAATTTCTTGCTGTCAGCTAGACGAACGTGATTGAAATGAAATGACGATGATGAGAGGGTTGATGGTTTGAACGATCTTTAACCCGTGTGACAACTATATCATCTGAGGGGATGATTTACAGCATCTGAGATGAATACCCGATTAAATTACTTAATTTTATTATAAAATACTTAACATTCTTAAGGAATGACTGATTCTACGAGGAATTATAGAAAATAACCATATTATCCAATTACTTAACAACTACTGAAAACATTTATCATGCAAATAACTTAAGTTACTCACTGCTTCACTCGGTAATTATAAGAATAATCGAAACAGCTAGGATGATTTTAGAGAAACTTGTTGTGGTAAATAATA
>JAQFZX010003667.1:0-11180 GCA_034682405.1 Hydroisotoma schaefferi | reverse complement strand
CGGTTTAATTCCCCATGGCAAATCGGAGTTTGAAACAATAATTCCCCAGGGGAATTAAATCGGGAAATACGGTAATTTATCTTAAACTTGAGTACTTTTTTAAAAGGTTGTAGGATGGATTATTATTAGAAATACTTAGAGAGGTTGATGTTCTTTGGGTAAAATACGTAAATGGATCATCGTCTATGGACTTTATCTATCTGTGGATCGCTTCTTACTTTAGTAGACTAGACTCGGTTATTAGTATAATTTTGTTACTGGCAAAATAAAAGTCTCCCCAGTTTATCTTTGTTGAAGATAATTATTTAAAGATTGTTATTATTTGTACTCGAGAGGGACTCTGTAGAGTAGATACCTACAAGCATAAAAGTAATAGCCAAGACTGTGCGTTTCTTTACTTATTTTTACTTACTTGTTGAGGCTTAACTTAGTTTTAATAAAGCTCTCGGTGCATATATTAGCGGAGATAAGATTATTTAGCAGTTCCTTGTTATTATGATGGCCGGAATGGCAGTAGTAAAAGTAAGTCTTGGCTCTTGAAGATGTTATGTTGGTGAAGTGTTTGGATTTATTGAAAGTTTGACTATTGAAGAAGGTTTTAGTAGTAGTAAATAGTTGGAAGGGAAGGGAGGAAGATTTTACTTAAAAATTACTTTACATATCTTGGCCAAATTGAGTGGAATGACTCTTTAGAGTTTAGTTTGGAGGTTTCAGTTGGTAAACTACCGTCCGATAACTACTCTTGGAAGTATTTTATTTTTAAGGTTGCAGCCCTCGTTAATTATGCCGCACGCCTATCCTTTACATGTTAAAACAGGTATCTATTCCATGTTAAACATGCTTCAAAACATATTTTTTTGGGGTATGTCTACTTGATCATGAACTTGAGCCGATTAGTCTTTTAAAAACATGTATTAAACTGGGATATATATTTTTTTTCTCATCTTTTCAAAATCTTTACAATCATTGTTATCAAGTCTTGGTCTCAATTTAATTAATTGTTTATGGAACTAACACAGCGATATGAATAATAAACTTGAAATAATAATAATGAATTTAAACTTTTGTCCTCTTGCAATCCATGCTTTGCTACAAAAGCCAGAATTTAATTTTATATCCTTGTATAATATATTAATTTCTGGCTATTTTGTGTTTTTTTGTTGTAGATCTTCAGTTAGCAGCGGAACTGGGTCGGACACTTTTGGAAAGAAATGAAGAGTTGGAAACGGAGGTTAAGCAGCAACAAACCGTTATTGATGACCAGGGACAAGAAATAGAGGTCAGTATTTTTAATTATTATGATCCCGTCCTATATAACTTTTCCCCCTATGGTAAATGGAAATTAATTAGCCAGAAATAAATACATTATACAGGGGGGCCCGAAATGATGTACTGTAGCATTACTAGCTAAAGTATGACAGTAACTATGGTTACACAGTACATCATTTCGGGACACCCTGTACACGAATTTAAAATGAAACCCAGTTGCAGTTAAAATGTTTTGTAGCAAAACACGGATTGGAAGAGGCCAAAAGTTTAATTATGACTATTTCGCCTTAGCCCAAGAACTTAGATTAAATCTTTAAAGTGTCTAAATTAATAAAATCCTTCCCAAGCCTGTGAAATGCTTTAAAAGACGAGAAAACATATTTTTCCATTTCTTTTCTTATTTTAAATACAATAAATCCCTTTCTTTGAGCGGAGTTGCTTACTGTTTATTTTAAAGACTATAGCTACTTTTACTCTTTTTTAACAACTGATCATCACCACTACAATAATACACTGACACGGATTTGTAGTAAAAGTGCCATTTAATTAGGTTAAAGCTGACCCTTAAAGTTTAATGTGATCCCCGAGGTAACAATAGGGAAATCTATGGTAGGTTCTTTCTACAAGCGTTGTTGGAAATGTCATGAAATCTCCTTTGAGTTTTTATTAGTACAAAAAGATCCAAATGCTAAAACATGACCATCCCTGTTGATAGTTGATCAAATTACAATTTATTTGTCTGTAAATGGCTCGGATTGTTGATTTGATTGAGAGGATGATGACAAGTGACAATGGGACAGTTGTCATCCATCCTTATGAATAATTATAACTTTATCTAGGTAGTTTGACCAACAATGAACATTGTTGGGGTTGTAATACTTCTTTTATCATCTAGATACTAGAAAGATAATGAACTCTGAGGGAGATTATAAAAAGTTTAGCTACCATTTAAGGAGACAATTGGAGTCAAGAAGGGAGGGATACACTTCAAGTTTTAAGCTGGTCATTCCTGTTTTCCATCATGTTAATGTTAATTACGCAGAGTTGCAGTCTTCTCTTGTAGACAAGTCCTACCCTTATTTACCCTAGAAAACTGCTGAATGCTTATACGCTTGAAAACAATTACATTTGTATGCTATTTGCGACAATAAGTTGGAAGTAATGAGCAGAGGGGACAGAATATTTTTTCTGATGAGGAAAATAATGGCTGATTTAGTGATATTTAGGTTTAAAATATAAAAATACAGCAGGAATAGGAGCTGAATTTGAAAGAAGCAGAAACAGCATAATAAATGTAACAGGGAAATAATAAAGTGGAGGAGGCTGTTGAACTTTTTTCAATTTATTATTGGTTAATTTTTACTCGGATTTTTTACGCCTGTTGTTTTCTTTACGGCTTTTTTTACTCTGCAGGCAGTTTTTAATAAAGGTAGGAGTTTTTGCATGAAGTATGAAGTAATAATGTTGTAACTTGAGAGGTTACTGTAGCGAATTGTTTTAACCCGGAAGAAGCCCATATATAAGTAGTAGTAGACGCAGCAGTAGAAGTAGTAATAGTAGTAGAAGCAGTAGTAGTAGAAGTAGTAGTAGTAGTAGTAGTAGTAGTAGTGGTAGTAGTAGTAGTGGTAGTAGTAGTAGTGCTAGTGATAGTAGCAGTAGCACTAAGATGGGCTGAAAGTTACATCAAAAACTGCCTGACTGTAGTAAAGTCACGTACTTGTTTTTAGTTCCTTACGTTAAAATACTTTATTTAAATTGGTTACGGACAAGTAGCGTAAATCTAATAATGCTTTGCATTTACGTGCTGTTGCCCTCCGCCTATTCTTAACATAATAAGCTTTAATCCTGTTTTAATTCTAACATTAAAATTAGTAGGTAGGTATACAATAAAAGAGGATGCATAGGAAGAAGTATTAATGTCTAGAATAACATAAATGAGTTGTTTAGATTTTCCCAGAAGATAACGAACAAGAATTGAACCCTTTCGTCAATTTAATTACAATAAAAGTAATTGGATGGCGAAGCGAAACTAATGGTAATAAAGACATCCTCATTCTCGACAATAACAGAGATACATAGAATGCTATTTAATAATATATAACTGAAGTTTGAAATGATCTGAGACAGAGATTGTAAGCTTAATAATAAATAGTAATGTCCGATTTATATTTTAAACAACAGAAGAAGGGATGAGAGAAAGAGTGAAAAGATTGATTGATAGGAATCTGGGCGGGTCTGTTGGACTTTTCATTATTAATTAAACTATCGCTAATTCATCATCAAGTGGAACTTGGCCTTAATAGGAAGGAAGGATGGGGTCTTTCTTGAGTTTTTCACCTTAATATATAGGGAAATAAGGATATGATAAAAGCACCTTATGGCCGGAACACTTTTGCTACAAAATCCTCAGTGAAAGCTCGAAATACTTGGAATATAATTCCGTATTTTTACTTGTCGTAAACCCCGAATTTATCATGGTGGTTGGGTAGTTTTTCTTGTCAAAATTGCCATTTTATTACAGTTAAGAACCAAAACTTATGTACAAAATGTGGGGATGGTAATTAGCACAGTAAAATATTAACACTGAGACTGAACTGAACTCATTCCAAGCCCAAGATATGATGCTTTTGTGCTTTGTGCATAAAACGTTCAATAATAGCTGCATTGTTGCTAATCAATAATATAATGCAGGTAAATCTAGGCAACTAACTTACTATTAAATCAATTGGAACTACTGCAGCAAAGAATAACTAAACAATGAAAGAAGGGAGAAAGGGTATTATAAAAAATTCAATTAATAAAAGAGCCTTAAATCGACTCGAGGGAGAGGGGAATTGCCTCTGGGATCGTAAAAATGATTGATTGATTCGATGCGATGCGATACAAATAATAATTTACACTCCATTAGCCTTTATTACTGAGCTCATTCTTTCATTATGTCGTCCTCCTCAGACTCAATCAACCCTCCTAGTCGATAAGATAAGGTAGATGGATAGATAAAAGGATTATTTAAAAAAAACTGATACGCAAAGAAATACACGAAGAAATGTTATAAAAAGGAAACCTATAAAGGCTTTAGGAGATGGCTAATTGGCCCAATGAATAAAAATAATGATTTGATTGATCAGAAAAGGTGTTTCCATCTATTTAGAAACGATTAGCCAGGGGTACCTGTCCCTGTTTCAGTTTCAAGTGAGATTTAATCTAACCTAGATTCTTCATTTGTTAAGAAGTGAAAACAGACAGAGATATGATAAAAAAAATCGTGATTAAATGTCTCATATCTGAAAACTCTTTGAAATAGAGCACGGGGTACTATTAAACTTTAAAGATTTTAGGGTGAATTGTAACTTAAAATATGTAGAGCTGCTATTGGAGGGGACTGGGGACTGTAAAGCCGGAAATACGGTAATGGAAGGGATGCATGATCATGATCATGATGGTACTGTAGAAATAATAGAATAAAACGCGAGTGATCAATCAACTATTTCATTTTATTAGCTGAAGGGCTTTTCACCAAAGATATTATTCAGTTTTTTGTACCATTTTGTGTGTTGTGGGTATTCAGGCATAGTTGAAGAAGACCGAGGTGCTTTTGTTGTTGGTTTTATTTTTATGGGGTAAAAAATTGGCAGGGAAATTGCAAGAAAAAATATCTTGAAGTTTAAGGTGTTTTTATGTTTTCTAGTATTGATTGACAGAGTATTGATATCGATAGATGGATGATATGAATTTATAATGTAGGAAAGTAGAGATGGATGGGTTTATTTTTTATGATGCGGATTTGTACATTTGGGATATTGAAGCTTTCTTCTACTCAAGATATACGAGTAAAGTAACCGTGACCGTGAATTAAAGAGCTCACGTCCGCTCGCTGTACTTAATTTTGAATATGTTTCATACTTTAGAAAAGTGTGTCTGTGTTTTTATGAAGTGCAATTATTTATTTGGCCGTGTTCAATGTCTCAATTACGTTTGAATCAATTGAACGATCAGAAAAAAGGGGATTGAGGATTATTGAGAAAGTTGGGGAAGATTAGGAGAAGAATATGTGTTTTTTCACATGTATACGGAACGATACGTTTGCACGTTTTCAAAATGATTAAATTGGTTCAGATTTCTTAATTTTTCATAAATAAAGAGACAAGGCTGTGATTTAATAGCCCTTCCTTAAATTTAGCTTATTTTGAATACGATTTCTAAACTGGGATGGGTGCGGCTGCAAAAAACGTAATTTTAGTTGAGTTTGAGATGTTTCAAAATATTACTGAAGACAATTTTAGAGATATGGTGATTTTATGGTGATTTTATGCAGTTGTTGTAAACATCTATGTTTAGTAAATTAAGTAAAGGGAGTCACGATTGAATCGTTTTATAGAATGGAACATAAAACTCAATTGCTTGTAATTTGCAACAAAAGGTCGAGTGGCAATTAGTGTAATTTTATGGAGGAGTTTTACTGATTATTGATTGTGAATAAATATCAAATAAATAGCAATTAATAGGTTGGGGAAAACGGATGTTTTGATTGTTGGGTTTGCGTTTAGAATCTTAGTAAGATTTGTAATTTATTGCACAAAATTATGCGTCTAATATTTTAGCAAAATGACGAAAGAAGGTGTAAGTTAAATTAGAGAAACAAAGTAGGGTGAATTATTGAGTTTGTGAAGGTATTAGTAAATTCGTAAATTAAGCCGGACTAAGGACAGTTAACGATACGATTATGTTACATTATTATGGGGGTTTGGATAGCTGTGCTGTTAAACTCTAACTTAAACATTTACGTACAACAACGGCTATCTTTACAGTGGGACTGCTGTAGATACCGTATTTACGGAAATTACTCCCCCTGGAATAAGCCTTTTCATGTTAAAAGTTTAAATTCCCCCTATCTTGCCCATGTTACAAGTTTTTTTTCAATTTTTCCTTTAAAAAATAACCCCCCGGGGGAGTAGTTTCCGGACATGCGGTACTCATATTTGGTTAGGTCAGTTGCACAGATTTTTATGAATTAGAATATCAGGAATGACCTACACGAATAAGAGAATAAATTCGTCTGGCAATAAAGTAATGAATGCTGGATGAGTCTCTCTTTAATGAAGTTTCTCCAAAGATTTTTTTACGTTTTATTGAAATTGAATTTATTGGGGATTCTGAAGGCGTTTCCTCTGGGGAACTGATAGATTTCTATTTATTTCTAAAAACACCTTCTAATTAATTGTTATTAATTTTTGGTGGGAAGTAGTAAAAAGTAATTTTGAGCTGTGGCCGGTAATTCATAGTTTCAGTCTTTCAGTGCAAAATAACAGCTCTGTGACTTTGGCAGAATAAGTAAAAGTAGTAGTAGTGGTAGTAGTAGTAGTAGTAGTAGTAGTAGTAGTAGTAGCAGTAATAGTAGTAGTAGTATTTAGATTTAATAAAATGAAGACTAACAAGAGCAGACTTGTAAAGTAATCCGTTAAACTTTGTAATCTCGCTAGAAATAGCTCATTAGCCGTTGTTCTCACCCGCGCGTGTGAGCAGTCCGCTTTATACCTGTTGTATTTATAAGAACTGACCGAGACCCCAAAAGCCGCAGATCCGTCATCCACAGGGAAATAGTTTTCGCAGAAAGTTGTATTTCTTTAGGAAGAAGCTTGAATGAGAAAGTCTAGGTGGAGAGGGATCTAAATAATGTAATGTGTAGAATACGGGGGTGATAATCCGATTAGCTTGGACGTTATCCTTGCCTAAAACCAACAACGGCCCAGGGATCAGTGTCACAGTTGGCTAGTGGGAGATTGATTATAAGAAATTGGATCTCGCAATGAAATTATTCCAAAAGAGCATATGTGGATTCTGGTTAAAATTATTACTAGTAATGGAAATGGAAAGTAGAAACAAGATATGAGCCCTGGAACGGTAAAGTCAGTATTATTTTTAGGATTTATGGTTACATAAACCAATTACTACCGTACCGTGTATTCTAGAATTAAATAGCAACCCTGTTGTAAGGCAGTATTAGTGGACATACGGTATTCAACTTTTCTACCATCCATGTGTAATCCAATGCCGAAATCATGTGGAGAAAAATGTAATAACTTTCTCCTCTAGAGACTTGATAAACACCGTGTCCTCGTTTTGGTTGTTGGCTCGTGTCATTTATACGCACTTTCACGATCAGGAATAATAACTTCCCTTAAGTTTCTACTGTCACTATGTGTAGTTAGTCTTTCATAGCCGAAATTGCTTACTTTTGAGATGACTTAGTCTAAAATTAATGAGGGAATAATAATTACAGTTTTAATGAGCTCTTAACGAGAGCTTTTTGCCATGAAAGAAAATACTGTTTTGCTTGCACAAATGTTCGTCTAATTTTAAACGAGATTCAGATTAGTTGAACCTTAAAATTGTGATGAAATTTATCAAGATTTAATGAGATCTTTTGAAATGTTAATTTACTAAAGAGAGCACTTCCTATAGCAAATTAATGTCATGTCATTACAGTCAAAGGTCAAAGATCATATCCGCGCAAAACCTTATATTAGCAATTAGTTGGTTTAAGATTATACCAAGAAAAAGGTGTGATTTCGAAGGGAAAAATACAATATAGACCCTTAAAAAGATCACATTCGCTGCTCAAAGGGGGGATTTTAGTATTTATTTCAACAGATAATGCTAACGCAAAAAAAATATTAAAATATTTCCATTCCAAATGTTTCCAACTGTAAGGAAAATGGTACTTTAAAAAAATTGCAATGCATACGACCAATTGTGCTACTTCTGTATTCAATAATGCGTATGCCTAACTTATTCCACTTTGTTGTATTTCATCTGCTGAGATGAAAAGAATTTACTCTGAAAAGGGAAAAAAGTAGTGAAAGTCAAACGCTTTGAAAAAAAGAACTAGAGAAGAACTAGAGAAAAAAAATACAAGTGTAAAGTTCCAACTCCCGAAGTTCTACAGGGACTATCCCTAAATCCCATTTTGTAATTTCTCGATCAGGAATAAGTACCCACCTTTTAGAAAAAGAGTGACAAAAACTGTTGACATTTCTCCCAATCCATTTATAAACAGCCCGTCGTAATATTATCCGTATTTCTATTTCTACAATTGTAGAACTAACTGGAGGAGTTAGGTTTTGTTTTGTGGATCGTTATTTCAACCGAATTGTCCTGTTTAAAATATGGGATTAGGAAGCTAGAAATGAAAACTAATACTTTTGTCTTCAAAGATGAATTTAACTTTATAACTGGTGTCAGTATAATCTAGCGTGGGAGGCAGTTCCTTTCCAGACATAAAGAAGTGAATAAAAATGTCGAGTATGGAAATTTATCCATCTCTTGCTGATCTCTCCTGTCAGCTACGGAGCCGCCTCTGAATTCATTCCTTAATATTACCTTCTTTTAAGGCCTTACTTAACCCGAAGATAGTCTATGTTGGTTTCCACATTTTAACATGTATTTTGTAGAAAGTATTGACGTCTTGATCCTGGCATACTTTTCATTTTCAGTTACTGGCTGGTTTTAAACCTAATTAAACCGGAGAGTGAAGTAGAGATCATAATGTATTCTTATAATATTTAATTTACATCGTTCCTATAATGGCGCAAACATTACATTTTTACAAGTTGCTGTCATTTCATGTCCTTTTTTATAAATCTAAATGTATTCTGCTGCTTAAAAACATTTCTTTTTATTAGTAAACTTTGATATTAAACTGAACTTAAATTAACAAATGATGCAAAGAATATATTAGTAATTTTAAAATAAGTATAAACGTACTACAAAGAATAATTTTATGAAACACCTACTCTACTGTATTAATATTAATGTTAAATCCTCACTTTTCTCTATTCTAAAAGCTTTCAACCTCCTAAAATGAATGCCGTAAAAGTTCCAATAGAACTCGTAGTATTAGAGACCTTTGTTCTACAACAGACAACACACCAGCCAGCACTCTATTAAAAGCCTTAAAGTAGTAAGGTTATGGCGTTTTTACTGAATGGAGTACATTTTAAGTCGGTGGTATTTCAGCTGTAAAACTTGTAGTAAAACATGGAATCCCTCCAAATATTATTTTACACCATCTTGCTCTATTTATAATTCAGAATAAGTTGAGTAAGTTATGGATTAGTCATTCATAGTAAGGATTTATACCTTTGTGAGCTAATGGGAAATTTGCAGTCAAAGAATTCCCAATAAGATAAAATTCCCCTTGGGATTCTATTATCTGTCCGTGTGATATAATCTTTTTACAGTTTGTATGATGGCTTTAGTAAGAATATTTTAATAAGTTGGCAGTTGAAATGATTACGCCTAACGCTCCAACGATGAATTCAAAGCTGTTCTTCCGAAAAGGGAAAAGATCCATTCTTCCAGGAGATGAATTTTCGGATTATAATCAAAAGAGGTTGTTAGCAATTCCAGCCGATTTCATTAGGGAAACCAGATTCAGCCAAGACTCCCTCAAGGAAAGGGAAAGTGACTACATCAAGATTAGACTACCAGAGCGTGGCAGAATCACTGATAATAGTAGTAGTAGGAGTAAAAACAATAGTAGTAGTAGTAGTGGTAGTAGTAGTAGTAGTAGTAGTATGAATCGAAAATACCGTAGTAGTATAGTAGTAGTGACGGTAGTAGTAGTAGGAGCAGTAGTGGGGTATAAGTAGTAGTTTATAAGAGAATTAGGAAAAGTGCCACCCAACCCGTTTGCACTTTTGCCAACAAACTTTCTCCTTTTTGTGACAACGTATTCCTACTGCTACTTCGACCCTAACAATCAGCTTTGTAATCCAAGTAGAAGTAAATGGAATTTCATCCAAAAAGAGCTTGGCTGAGTCTCTTCTAAACCCTTACAAGCTCCACATTTCATTTCAAGTTTAAATCAACTTGTAAAGTGTTACAAAGTTTTGCATTCAGGAAAGTCTCGATAATGACAGTCTTTCTGAATTATCACCTCCATTGTCTTATTTAGAAAACTGTACCTATTTAGGAAGCT
Source organism: Hydroisotoma schaefferi (assembly GCA_034682405.1). Classification (NCBI taxonomy): domain Eukaryota; kingdom Metazoa; phylum Arthropoda; class Collembola; order Entomobryomorpha; family Isotomidae; genus Hydroisotoma; species Hydroisotoma schaefferi. The sequence continues at coordinate 931 of JAQFZX010003667.1, read as the reverse complement.
TCTAAGCATCCATAAAGTTATTCCACGTATCCTTCCAACTGTAATACAATTTATGAGACATTATTATTCCTGTTTTTAGACTTCAGTAAATACAGTAATAATAAATATCTTGTTTTTTGTCAATTATGTTTCGTGATACTCTTTGAATAAAATACTTTTATTTCTTTATAAATTGTCATTGTTTTTTACAAGTTGTTCCTTTCTGGAGGGACACCCTGTACTTTTTCACTATTCAAGACTATCCATCCGCCCATCAGCCCAATTTCCTTTTTTTTCCCACTTCTCTATCCGTCCGGTTCTTTATATTTAGGATAGAAAGGGGATGATTTGGTTGCACGGTCCGCCAGTTTGTTTTGTTCCAATTTATCCTGCCCCTTTTTTGGATGAAAGGGAAATTGTTCCCTTTTTCCTTAAGGTTCTCGGTTGAATGATTGCTTAGGATTAAAGGGAGGAATTTCTTGGAAGGAAGGATAGTTTCAAAGCGTTTGGGAGGAAACGACCATGCCAAGATTAAAGTCAAGTGGGAATAAAACATTAAAAGCATTGGGCATGGTTGAACCTTATCTTACGGATTGAAATAACTTTGGAGTGTGCGGTTACCGTGGCGGAGTAGGTGGAGAAAGTTCATCTCGGCCTCTCAACATTTTGACAGAACTGGAAAAGGGGATTGGAAGGGTTTCCTCGGTTCGAGGGGGTTCTCAAGAGGTACAATTACATGGGAAGAAGAGTAATTGGGTACAATTAAATGGGTAGAATAGTGATGGGGTACAATTAAATGGGTGGAATAGTGATAGGGTACAATTAAATGGGGTAGAATAGTGATGGGGTACAATTAAATGGGTGGAATAGTGATAGGGTACAATTAAATGGGTAGAATAGTGATGGGGTACAATTAAATGGGTGGAATAGTGATAGGGTACAATTAAATGGG
>JAQFZX010003666.1:0-11184 GCA_034682405.1 Hydroisotoma schaefferi | reverse complement strand
TGCAAAGACTCTGCGATATAAAGTAATCGCGATGTAATGAACACCGCGATATAAAGTACCCACGATGTTTCGGCGGCAATGTAACGTACGGCGATGAAATGTAATGCGATGAAACGCACTGGAATCAACTTATTCTTAAGCCTTAATAATACTAAGATGAAGTTTATAGGAAGTAATATACCCCCTGTTTGCCAATGCATGATAATAAGTAACTTATCCAAATAAGAGGAAGATAGGACGGCAAGTCCACAAGAAGAAGATTAAAGACAGTACAAAGTACAAGGATTGCAAATGACGTAAGGATGGAAAGGAGGCGAGGAAACTCAATACTATCTCAGTACCCTTCTTTCTGTCCAGCTTTGTTAAACAGAACAGAATTAGTATTGGATGTAGTCGTACTACTTCGAGCTCCTAATATTGCGTGTTCTTTGATCATCTCTTTGTGTTACGTATTAGCAAAAGTAGTAGCAAAAGTAAACTTAAACCCTAGAAGACCTAGATCACTCCACAAGAAGAGTCATATATTTATGTGGATTTATTGATCCAAATTCTTGTTCATGATCTTACACGATCTTGTATGGATATTTTACTTCCTTTATAAATGTCATACGTATAATCTGTAGAATAATTTATTATAATAATTTACATTTTTTCTCACATTTAACAACCGAATTCACACAGACCATTTAAAACTTTAAATTCGTGTCTAAGAAAAAACTTAAGTTGAACTGTTTTCTAAAGCACCTCATACGTTCAAAAGCTATGCCCTGACATATTTAACTATTTGTAAGTCCTTTTAACGCATCGGTATTTCAGAAACCCATTCTCAAAACGAGTGTACTTCTCTCAATTTTCAGTGAACTGTTGCTTTATAAGCAACTTGTCAATCTTCATTCACATCTCGTATTTCTGCAAAACCATTAGGCTAGTACAACAATCCTAATTCCTATTTGTAAACCGAAACCACTTCACGGTCAACTTCTTTATTACCATTACCAAATGGTAATGGTAATTACACGAGTATAATCTTGAACAACTTGAAGCATCAAACAATAGGTGAAAGCCATGTACAGTTGGGCATTTAAAAACACAGAAAATGTAAATCTAATGGAATTTTTTTGGGAACAGAAAAATATTCTTACTGGTAAATTGCCATACCTCTATTCATAAACAACGAAATGCTATAAAGAAAGGCATGTACATCTCTCCGTATTGTGAGTTCAATTTAAAATGAAATACTACCCGGAATGAAGGTCTGGGTTTGTTCGTAGCTTACCTGATCTATTTTGTATGCTCTCTTTCAATTATAATTATAAAAAAAGCAGGCAAGAAGAAGGAAGGACCAACAACAAAACAGGCAGGCACTATTTCCCCGGAGCAAGGAGATACATGATACAAGAAACTTGATACGTTCATAACCCAAAAGGAATATAAGAAAACAAGAGTATAAGTTCTTAGCTTTACATGCAATTTATTTCCTCAAATCCCTTGAAATTTGCAAATCCGTTTCTTCCTTTGTACAATTCATAAATTTAGACTGAAAGCACTATAATTGAATATGAAACCGTAAAGTCGAAAAAGATTTCTTCACCTCTGTCAGTGATTTCTTTTTTTTATAGTTGCAAAAGTAAAAGTGTCACTGATGCTTTCTAAAAGGGAGATAACATCATAAGCAATAATAAAAGAGCATGCTGCTGCTTTAAAGCTGAGAGAAGATAGTAAAGCCCAGCCGGGATAAAAATTGTCCCTGGGGTTTGGCAAAATACAGTAAATATATTATACCACCTTACTACTACGATAAAATAAACCCATCCAGAAGAAGCTTTCTGGAGAAATGTAGTTATCTCCGGAGAGGTAATGGTACTAGTACTAGAACAAAACTAAACTAATACCCATCCAAACTACTAACTCTTGTTGCGTCTTTATCTAACTTCAACCAAATCATCGCGTCAGCTTCTAGAATCCAAGAAGAAACCAAATATCACTAATAATACTACTACAACTACTATTACACTGCCTGTAAATCTGCTACTAAGCAGAAGGTTGAGATGTAATGCTTAGGTTGCATGCAAACAGCGTAATAACAATAGGAACAATCCCCACCCAAAATTGGAAGGGTGGAATTCTCTTATTGAGTTGTATTAATAAGAGTTTGTACACGGAGAAAGAGTACATTGCATTGCAGAGTAAGTAAATTGGAATACCTCCCACCGCTTTCCATATCCTTGGAATCCTAGAACCACACTTTATTCTCATTGGATTGTACTGCCTCTTCAGTCAAGTCTTCTTGACGGGATTGACACACTGATACCATTTGCTTTTACTGAGATCACCCTCTTTAAACCAGGGAATAATAAGGCGAAGCAAGTTCAATGTCGCTCTAAGCTCCATAGAAGCTTCAGGTTCATTTTGAAATTAGAGAAATCCTAGAGTAATTCAGAGTGCAATATTTGGGAGACAATAGTTTAAGACCAAGATAATAGTTTCTTTGAACAGGGATAAGAAACGGGAGGCTGGGTTAGAGAAAGCGAGGGATGAATCTTGATCTCTGATCAGTATTTGAAAGCAGGCTCACATCAACTTAACTAAAAGCAAATACGTAAAGAGCCGGAGGTAGGTAAAAGTAAGAAGGCCCGAGGTTAGGTAGAATTCAATTTGAATATGAATCTATTTATCCTCTCTATCTTTACTTTTGAGAGTGGAGCCCAACTGGATTTCAATGAAATAATTCAAATCAAGGCAGCACACCCAAGAGGAAGGAGTTATGGGAAGGAAGTTGGACGGGAGTACGATGCATATTTTATTTTATTCCGCTCGCCGGCAGCCTTTTACTAGAAAGGAATTAAGATGGAAAAATGTTTTTTTATTCAATTTATTGAGGTTAGCGTAGCGAAGCCTTTATGTGAATCGGACCATAGTTGGGCACCCCCACTGACCTTAATCAAACGTTATGAATGACCTTGCGAAGGTCATATGGGGCAGTGTGAGATTCTACTACCAAATGGTACCCACAACCTCTACAACTTCATACAACCTCAAAAATTTGTCACAGTGCCCCAAACACCCCAGAATGTCTCACAATGCCCCCAACATCCCAAAATGTCTCAACTTGCCCCCAACATCCCAAAATGTCTCAACTTGCCCCCAACATCCCAAAATGTCTCAGCTTGCCCCCAACATCCCAAAATGTCTCGACTTGCCCCCAACATCCCAAAATGTCTCAGCTTGCCCCCAACATCCCAAAATGTCTCGACTTGCCCCCAAAATGTCTCAACTTGCCCCCAACATCCCAAATGTCTCAACTTGCCCCCAACACCACAAAATATCTCAACTTTCCTCCAATACCCCACGCTATCCTTTGTTACACCCGTTTACAACGGTTTATTTGTACTTATTTTTAAGTCCTTGCATGATGTAGAAGTGTAATTTCACAATTCAGTCACTGAGCAATGTTCAGGGCCTTCTAATTCTTTCATACTTTCATGTAGCTTCCAATTTTGTTAATAAATGAAACAAAGCACATTTCTTACTTACTAGAACAACAAATGTATACATAGAGGCCATGTCTATTAAAACGTTCCCCTAGTTCAAAGATTCAAACATCGACATCAAAGTCAATACAAATTCGACACTTCATCAAGGAACATAGTTATCTATATATCCTGCATCCTTTCCCTACTTACCTGCGCTACCAAATTAGATCTTCTTTTAGTACTATCTACAAGACTACTAACCTACATACCTGATTCTAAACGTTTCACCTAGTGAAGAAAGCCTCCTTAAAAGGGAAATCCTCCTTTCATGAAATAATCTACTTGGTAGCAAGAAATGGTGGGATTGATCTGGCAATAGTGAAGCGATTTTTACGAGTATGACATGACATGACAACGGTTATGATGATGGTGATCCAGCCTTCAGCTTCAGCTTTACTACCACCACCAATTCCACCATACACACCAGCCAGTTCTGTTGTGAAAGTGCTTCTAAGCGGTAGAGAGAAAAAGTCCGTCGTCTGTCTGCAGTAGTTTTTGTCACCGAATACATGTATGCTTACTTGCATTGCATGGGTCCTTCATGGTTTGGTTTTTGCTGCCCTACCTCGTCAAGATTAAGCTCAGTCTTTAACCTGACTATAGCACGAAGAGATTAAAACTTTCCCTAATTCAGGAACAGGCGACACTCTCCTACTCTTACTACTATGGTCTATAATAGTTATGTTGTTGTGGCCAATCTGGCTGGCTGTTGATGATTGTGTAAAAGTGTGCTTGTCTCTCTCTCTCTCTCTCTTCGTGTCTGATTCGTGGTCATCATTCCATCAGTTAATAACCCTCTCATCTTGGTCTTAGTTTCTTGTCAGCTCTTGAGAAGACAGCTAGCATAAGGGAAGGATAGAAAGGTAGCCTTTATTGTCTTTTTTTGTCAATACGATAAATCATTAACCATTATTATTGCCACTAAATGCAGTGTAAATACGGGTTGATATTAATGGTGCTAAGTATCACATAGGAGTAGGGTTTTATTGACAAAAGTCTCACCTTAGATTTCTGTACGGTATAAAGGCTTGCTTTCTCTTAAAACTTACTGCTAAAATTGCAAGTAATGTTATAAGAGGGAGATATAGTTTTGCGGTTTTGAGTTTTGAGCCAACCTGTTTTCACCCCTAATTGCAAGAGAAAGCTACAGCATTTGGACTACAAAAAGCTCTATGGAGAAAGTTATTCTTAAAGAAAGTAGTACGGGGTGTTGTATCTGATTTGTATGTATTTTAATGGAATTTGAAGAACAATCCCTTATTCTGGAATCTGTACATTATTTTACGTGTACCAAATGTGTGTTTCACGTATATCTCGCGGGATATGGACTATAATTTAGGTTAACATTTGATTATCCGACTTATGGTGAATAAGAAGCCAGGGGACCTCCCATTTTCCTTCCATGGTATAAATCATGTATATTTCATGGCCGAGATGTAAATCTGTGTGTGCTTTTGAATAAAATAAACTGCATTTTTCTCATAAAAAGCCCAAGGGAACCTGCTAGCAGATTTTCAGCTGCAAGGGTTGACCTAAATTTTCAATTGCGTATTCCTTGAGAACAGAAATTAATTTACATGTTTAATTTGCTATCAAAATGAAATGGCATAAAGTTTACTATTTATTTCCCCAGCAGATTCCCCTGATGGTCTCATTCATTCGTTAGCCGTTTTAGATGTACTTTAATCCATACTTTATACATTTTTCGGCAGGGCTTTATCCGATATTTCTAAAATTTCGTAAAGGGTAAATAAATCTGTGTTCTTGTGCATAGCGAGTGGACTGAATTATACCTGGGCTGAGCAAAACGTTTTATTTATGTGATGTATAGTAGAGTTCTCCATATATTTTCTAATACTTGGAGGCGTTTTGAGCAAATAACTGCCCAGCACGGCAAAATGCCAGAATAGAATTGCTTGCTAGCCAAATTTACTAATTGTTTTCAGTGTCTAAATGCAAAAGTAGAAATTTTGTACATCTGTCTGTAAAAAGTTGTTCAAGAAGGTCAATGTGATATAACAAAGGGAAAAATCTGTCTTTTGTTTATAAATCCGTTTTTAGCAAAAGTTGCTTTAATTATTTCTGGCCTAAGGAATATAATATAATAAATGAGCAAACTTGTTCAAAGTCAGCTCGAAAGGTCTTCAGTTAACGTACTACTCATACAGTGTATAGCAGCGCATCTCATTGATTATAAGAAAAAAGCCATCATGTTACGGTCTATGTTTCAATTTAATTATGATTTCGTTTAGAATACCATTCAATCGCTTTTTATTTTATCATACCTTAGAAAGGCAAACGACCGGTTTAGTAGAACGAGAGCTTTGAGTACGATTACCATAGACAGAAAGTATGAAACAAAAATTTCTATAACAAATATAGCGTGTTCTAGATGGGGTAAATTTATTGGAGATGAAAAGTGTATTCAGTATTTCGCTCTAATGAGTGCTTATCAAACAGCCCTCTGGACAACAGGAAAAATGGAGTATTTAATAAATATATTGAACGACGTCTTTTTCCAAGGGGTTCAACCGAATAGACGGGGGAAATTATTGAGTTATTGAGCAAATACGCAGTACCTACATAGTTTGACGAAGGAAAAATCGCTTTGCAAAGCTTTCTCTGATGATCGGGTTATTGACATACTTATTATGCATCAAGTACAAAACTCATCTAAAAGCCTTTTGTGTCAATTTTTTCTCAAGCAATTTTTATAAAAGTATGAGCAAACGGACCCTTTCCAACGATGTAATGAAGCGTACAGCAAGTTATCTTTATTGTTAGATGCTAATGTATATTAGACAATGGAAGAGAAAATTTTTCTAAACTATAATGTATTTTTTCAAATTACTCAAGAAAATATCAAATATTCAGAAAGATCCGAGCCATTTCCATATGCTATGTTTTGGGAACTTTTCCATAATGGATTTTTTATTAAATGTCTTTTTTATATTACATTCCAGAGTCATGGACATACAACTCTCTACTCATCCCTCAGCTAATATTCAAATTTCTGTAAATCTTTGCCGAGCTTGAAATAAGAAAATTTGTAAAGATTCTTAACTATTCACTCCATTGTTCAAACGTTCTCTTATGATGTTAAATCTTCCATCAACCAAAACCATAACAGTCAAAACCTTTAGCAAACTAGCTAACTTACTACTGCAATTTAAAGTATGAACTAAAGTTATAGGAACCATGTAGGCAGAAATCGTGGTGGGTATAAAAGCTTTAAAAGCAATTCTCAGAAGAAAAGAAAAACATTGCAGTATTCATCAAGATGAAGAACTTTAAGTAAGATATCTCTAGTTTGCTCACACAGCACATACATTTTTATAAATAACCCTCACTTTTTTCTACTTCATTTAACTTCCACCCCTTCTTCTACTTGATTGACTGACAGGGAGTAGCTACGACGTATGTATGTAGTTGAGTATCAAAGGGAAAGTTAATACAAGCAGAACTAAACTGGAGTTGTTACTTTTTGGAAGAAAATCTAATTCATCGGGATTGCATAAGTAAAGGATGAATTTATTATTAAGCTCTGAGAAGCAAACCTCTATCCCTTATCTTGATAAATTTATTTCGTGCTTTAAAGTGATTTCCGATGCAGACTTGGAAGAGTAAATCAGTTGTAGCATCTGAAAATACATGTTTCGAAAGGAAACGAGGAAACAGGAAGACTGGGTGAGGATAGGAAACGGATAAGGAACCGAGATGCGAGTCTTGTTTATAATTTGTGCGAAGCGTTTTATAAGCTTTCCCTTCCATAGTAATCAGTAGGTATTGCAGGTTAAAGGTACATTTAAGAAGACATTTTAATAAGTCGTGGGGATGTGGGGTTAATTTTTGCTAAATTTAATTGATTTATGATACATTTATTAATAGTATTGACTTTGTTAAGAACTAGAAAGTGGAAAGTGATACGGTAATAATAGATAGGAACAACAAGCTACAATAATTTAATTCAGGATTAATTTTATTCTAAAAAGACTATTATACATCATATCCGATTTTCAAGACTTTTTAAACTAAATTGTATCTTCTGTGAGAAATAACCTTCTTAGTACTACGTTATAGTTAGCCTCATCAGTAACAATGGTTTATAAGTCTTTATCCCTGCCATAATAATTCCATACAGCATTACTACCTTATAGGATTCAGTTTTAAGTTTGTTTAAAAAGTTAAGAATATTTCCAAATCTCACATTTTCTTCTGCTCTTCCTATGAAGCTGTGAACGGTTCCCACGCATTATAAAATTCCATTAACTAATCTTCCCTAAACTTTCCGTGTTAAAAACAAGAACTATAGAACAAAGGAGTAACTTTCACCTTAAAGGACCTCTACACTTTTCTAAATTGACTTCCAGTAGAACCCTTAAATTCTACCACTGCTATAAAACTAAAAAATCTAACAAAAACTAAGATCTATAAGTGCAAAAGTTTTCTGTAGAAAATTCTACTAAATAATTCATCCGTTTCTACTTCACCCTACTCAACAAAATGCTGGCAAAAATACCATCCACGAAGTCTCATCCTATCAGGTAACCAATCAGTAAAAAAAACCAACAAATTATCATCATCTCGTCTCATTTATATTTCTGAATCCACCCAAAACCCAAGAACTAGAAAGTTCCAGTCTCTTGAAGTAGCAAAGTAAAAGTGAAACCTAAGCTTGGGCTGCGAGGGCATCCCTTTCTCCGGGAGAGAACTAGCGGGCATTGTTTGACCAGTTTTCGGTTAGATGTTCCGTTGTCCCTCGACTTGGGTTTTGGCTCAGCTCAGTTCCAACTCCATCCATTTCTAATGTAACCCCCGAATTTTGAGTTGAGACAGCCAAGTAAGTGAAAAACCCGAACTAACAAACTCACAACCTAAGTAGCCCTATCATTCTCATCCAAATATCACCAACCGACCTACCCACCCTACCGTTGTTCATCCGGGTAACCGATTAAGGTAGCCAGAGAAAGCGAGTAGGAGGTAAATTGGGGCAGGATGTCGAACGTGTTTTTCTTTCGACTTCACAATCTCCAGCGTCGCGAAGAGGAGAGACGTGTCCGAGAGCAGTTGCAACAAACGAAAACAGTGCAGGGACGTGGCAAGTCCACACACAGATTTCAATGGGCGCATCTCAAATCCTGTAATCAGTTGACTCTGGCTCCCGGACGCCTTTTCGAAAAGGCCCCTCCCACCCCGACAGACAGTTTGGACGAGGTTGAGATGCAAATCCCAAGGTAATCTTTACCAATATATTTGATGCATAATACAACCCTTTTTTTATACTATAACTACTTATTTCCTCTGCACTTTCTCCTGATATTTATATTCCTGAGGGATTTGCTAATCTATCGTGTCTTGTCTCATGCGGCTTATCACTTAACCCAACTTTAGCTAGTTACTTCGCTGTCCATTTACCTTCTTAAATTCTTTCTATCGGATAAACCCATTCCGTAAATTGCTTTCTCCAATATAATAATGTTCTTCATATGGGAGGATGCATAACTTGAAAGTATGGCACTTAAGTCACAGATGAAAAGTTTAGTAGACTAGAAAAGAAAGTCGTAGTTCAAAGGGAAAACCTTCTTTCAATTTATCGATGGATAAATAAATTAGTAATAAATTGCTTTTCGATTTGGTTTTTTTTTGGAAAAATAATCTCTCTTTGCCAAAGTTTTATAAATGTGTAGAAATAAAAGTTGATCTCAGTCGATCTGTCTCTTCTTTCCCTTCAGTCTGCATTGAATTGAAGTATGTACTGAAAATTACTGATTTTGACTAAAGTCTTTGATTATTAGGCTTTTTTTTAGCGATTTGAGTATATTTTTACCACAATGAATCTACTTTACATATGAGGAAAATATAAAAAAGCTTTTTCGATGATTTGATGAAAACAGACGAAATAATTATTACAAAATTGCGTTTTATTATTGAACACCCCTTATCAGCTACCCATTTCCAGAACAGAGTAAAAAACTCTCAAAAAACTCAAAAGAATGGTTCAAACTCTTAATGAGTATTTTGTTTAAGTACCGCTACTGTTTTCCTTCATGAGACGAGATTTCATTAGAAGCCTCCGTGGGTGAAAAATACAGATCCAATTGCATTTTAAATTAAAGTCACCCCTTTATTGCTTGCTTTGGCCAGGCCGAGGACGATGATACTACAATATTCTGTTTCTGTTAGTGTTTGGTTAGGCCATAACCCTCCTGTCTGCTGACTTTGACTTCTGGTCGGGTCTATATCTCCCTTGTTCAAACAATGACAAGTTGTGGCAACAAAGACAAAGGCCTCAAGTTTTAATTAAACTCGGCAACCCGATAACATGGATTTGGTTTGGTTGAATCCTTATTGTGCCCTTTTATCCTACTGCATTTCACTTTGGGTACAACGTAATAACTGCGTCTGTGCCTTTGTCTATATCTAGAAAGAAAGCGTAGTCTCATAACATAGCAGATGAAAAAGTTGGGAAGGATAGTATTGAATTTAAACTGCTACCACTTAAATCAAACTAAGATTAGAAAGATTGTAAATAGAATGTATCCGTATTTTTTAAAACCTGTCAAATATCAAACCGAGGAACGTGCCGTAATAAAAAGTATCTTTTACATATTTTTAATTCAGTAAAGCCAAAAGGAAACCACACTATGGCAATTTCATCTGAACATTTTTTAATAATACTTGAAGACAGCACGATTTAATTCTAAATTAATCTTTCGCAATCGCACGTAAGCGAAATACTTACACCTGCAGTAAGAAGGAGGGAGATTCCTATGAATATTTTAGTGAGGAGTTGTTATTGCTAAATGAAGGAGCTGTTTTAGCGAACCCTTTGATTAAATCCATTAAAACAGCCATGCATAATTGATCAATGCTTGACCAACATTTCTTAGAGGGTTTCCTTCCACTTCTTCTTTCAGCTTTGGGGTGGAATGTAATGAAAGGAGGCTTCACGGAGCTACTTAACGTACAATTATATTGGAAACCAACTTAGATAAAGGTCTGCGTATTCAGCACTACGTGTACAGCGTAGCAGTAGTACTTTTGTAATGTAAAAGACTGTAGAAGGTGAGAGGTACGGTTAAAAGTTATTGGCTTGAATTGTAGCTGTGTGTCAAAACGCCTTAGCTTCTTCAAAGTGTTCATTCACCCTTGGAGGCAGTAAGTAGTGAAGATTAATTAACTATTTAGAAGATGGGATTAGAAATCGCCCCAGCAGTGCAGTGGTCGTCTGAGTATTAGTGGATGGACAAAAGTTAAACTAGAAAAGTAGGAAAATGTAAACGTTCTTCAATTGTGTTCGGTCTACCCTCTTACCTCAGTCGGTCGACTAAATTACTATACAGGAACTATTTTCATGTTAGATTAGGTGGGATTTACTTTTTTAGTCTCATTGAATTTTCTACGATGGATTAAATTGAGTAAAAAACATCACATTATTACTATACACAGCAGCAGGGTAGATTTAAAGCATCTGATCAGTCCTATTAAGAAATAATATTATTACCGTATTTCCGGAAATTACTCCCCTGGGGAGTTATTGTTTCAAAGGAAAAATTGAAAAAACTTTTAACATCGGCAAGATAGGTTGAATTCAAATTTTTAACATGGAAAGGTAGGGGGGAGTTATTCCGGGGGGGCGCAATTTCGGGGG
>JAQFZX010003665.1:0-11185 GCA_034682405.1 Hydroisotoma schaefferi | reverse complement strand
ACCTTCACTTTAGCTAATAACACCGCTGTTTCTCAGTATAACCTCCACATTAGCTAATTACCCTGCCCTTTCCCAGTGTAACCTCCACTTTAGCTAATTACCCTGACCTTCCCCAGTATAACCTCCACCTTAGCTAATTACCCTGCCCTTTCCCAGTATAACCTCCACTTTAGCTAATTACCCTGCCCTTTCCCAGTGTAACCTCCACTTTAGCTAATTACCCTGCTCTTTTCCAGTATAACCTCCACCTTAGCTAATTACCCTGCCCTTTCCCAGTATAACCTCCACTTTAGCTAATTACGCTGCCCTTTCCCAGTATAACCTCCACTTTACCTAATTACCCCTGCCCTTTCCCAGTGTAACCTCCACTTTTAATAAAGAATGTATTTCCAGGATTCACAAAGCTGTACAACATTGAGTGTTCAGAAAAACCAACCCAAGCACAAAAGTGGATGGAATTGACGCTGAGCGGTCTCACTCTGGTGTTCATTCCATACCCAATCTACACTTTTGTTGGAACGGTTTCTCTAAATGTGGATATTCTGAAACCAATAGTCCTATACTTATTCGGATATCCGGAGAAGGCGCTCAGCGTTTCATACATTCTACAATACGTCATACGCTGGACACTACTGACAGTGTGGGCTGGTATAAATGTACAGGCGACTGTTGGTTGTATTAGCTTTGCTGCCATCTCCGTCTCTACAATGCAGCAAGTTTTGGCAACTTTGAGAAGCTCAATAATCCATCTAAAGGAAAGTTCGGACCTACAAGAAGGGACAGAGGGTAAAATCCAACTTGAGAGATCGATTGTTTTGAATCCTACACTTCTGACATCCAATTTCCATCTTCTGAGGATCCTGAGCCTTTGGGTTAAGATTTACAACGAATGCTTCGGGTTCGAAATCAATCTAGCTACGGTGTTTTGTGGAATGTGTATTGTATGCGTGTCGAATCTTCTGCTCGTTAAATTCACGGAAGTATTAGGATTCCCGTTGTATCTCTTTCCCGCGTCACTCTCTATTGGGGTGCTGATGTTTTCATGTATAATGGTTCCTCTCGAAGGCAGCGTTAATGAAGACCTCGAGGCCCACCTGCATTTGCTAAAGAAGATCACAAGGTCACGGTACAATTTGAGACAGCTGCGGTCAATTCGTCCATTTGGAGTAGCTGTGGGACCTTTCTGTACATTTAGGAGAGCTACTTTGCTTGAGTTTCTTCAACAGATAACTGATGGGACAAGCACTTTGGTTTTGTTGTAGGTCTTTCTAGTATAAACATTATTTTACCTTCATTCTAAGCCTCGCTAGCACTGGAGGCGATGGAACGCTAGCGATTTAGTTTTTTCACTTTGTAATTCACTACTTGTAATTTATAGGGTAGCTGACCAATCACAATCGATTTAGATTGCCATACCTCGGCCAAAATCACGGTGAACAGTATTTATTAGTCGTCATATGCCAGACAATTCACAGCACCTACCATACATTGCTAACACCTAAAGCCCTACAGACGTAGAGGGACAAACCATCGTACCGTCCTCTATAAAAAGACGCAAAGTCCAATTTACCGTGAAGGCATTGCTTTACAGGCTTATTTCATGCAGGATAAATGCTTTTTTGGGTATAAAAATGAACGCAATGACAGGATTGCGCTATGTATCGCCTGTTGTAGATCGGTTGAAGCGGTTGCGTATATAAATTACAAAGTGAAAAAACATTTTAAGCTGTTTATAATTTTAAGGATTCCGGATATGTAAGGTAGTTCTTTCTAGTGAATAATTTGATATTGGCGTTGATCTAGATAAATGTGGAGGTTTTGAATTAGAATATGAAGTTGGACCTAGTTAAACCGGTAAAAGGGAGAGTAAGTGTTTAGAATACGGGAAGAGTGGCAGAGGGGACATTGTAAATTAGGTGACCTGGATTTCGGCTCCTGAGAATCTTGCCAGTCTCCATCAGTCAGTTAATTAATCCGTACTTTTACAGATTAAGTATGGAATTGGGTGTTGAGCTTAAAACTCATCGATGCACTTTTTTAACGTGTACTCTAATAATGCCTAAAGAGGGGTGGACGAGAAATGATACCACGTCAAATGATACCACGTCAAATGATACCTAATGTCAGACAATATTGAAAAATGAAAATTCCAACTTACTACCTATCCTGCACTACTCCCCAACTCTGATTCTGCATCAGCTTCTGCTATAAACTTTTATTTCTGCAGTCAGCATATAATAATATTGTAGGTCATTAGAGCAGGGCAAGTGTATCTATCTAGCCAAAAAATGTGTCTGTAAACATTTACCGCAGTAATAAAACAATGTAACCAAAAAACCAACCAAACATCAGTGTGTTTTATTTCACAGAATCACTATTCTAATTTCATTTTTAGTGTCCAAAAGGCATAGAGTTTATTGGAGATGCTTTTAGATGGAGATAAGCTCCTTCGAAGGTTTGGACAGTGACAGCCTGAAGTTCGCGGATTTATTGGGCAATAGAGGCTTGAGTATTGAGTAAGAAGTTTCCCAAACTATTGAGGTAAAACTTATTTTTGGATACGGAAACGGCAGTAACAGAGAAAGCTGAAGCTGGTCAGGTAAAAAACATGTATTTATTCGAAAGTTGAGTTTAATGCAGGAAACATTGGGGAGTGCAAGGGCCAGGAATAATCAAAGTAATCAAGAGTAAGAGGGGGTCTGTCAAAGTGTAGTTTATGGATCCGTCGGTGACTCGAATAGGCTACCTGGCAGAGTTAAAAAGAATCCATAGCTTCATCTTACTGGCTATGCTGTTCTATTATGTTCAGTATTAAAAAATGGATGCTATTCTATAGGAGTCTACTATTTTGCACTGATTGCCCTCATTTTGGTTTCTAAAAATTAATTTTTCAATTCTATAAATGATCATTTTGACCTTCGACCTCCAAAATGTCTAAACGCATCCATCACATTTAAGTACCCTAACTACAGTAATTTTGACGGATGTTACTCATTGTGGTGTCAAATAAAAGGTATGGACCTAGCGATTGCATGGTTTTTGGATGGGTCTGGAAGGGATGGATGACTCGACCTAGGAAAGGTCAAAACTATGGCGCTACGACGGGATTACGGTAGTCCGACCGGTATGTAAATGTCTTTTAGGCAACCGAATTATAGGCAAAAGACGTCTTCGTCGCTCATAGACTTCTAGAGGTCAACGATCTACAGTGTGAATCAGAAATATGTATAGGGGTCTTATATATTTTACAGTCACAAAATTACGGTTCCATATAGCAAAATTGTATGTACGTCAGAGTGCATGCACGATAACGGCCAAATTCTGCGACCAAAACGCCGACGGGAAGGTGTGGCTAAGCCGGGCTGAGCGGGACCTGCTTATTATGTTAAGGATTGCACCTATTGAGAATTCCAAGGGGTACATTAGAAATCTAGGGGGTTAAGTGTACCCTTCTACCCCCTTAGTTCCACCTATGGAAAAATTCCGGACAGGAAATACAGAAGGGCATCGTTTACTTCTAGGAGAAAAAATTATCGGTAAGAAGAAAATTAACTTAATAACGGAGGCAAATTGACCCTTAGTAGAGCACAGTATGAAAACTAACGAAAAAGGGAAAACATATTATTGAAGACTTTAATTTTCGCTACCAAATGTTATTTATTCCTACTATCTTTTTAATACTCAATCTCAAATCGATTAATTAAACGAAAACTAATTGAGGGCAAAGAATAACCTCGGAGTTTGGAAGGAATTAAAAAAGGAAATACCAAAAGCAAACGTGCAATTTACTAGAAAAGTAATAAATATGTTCAAACTTAATCAAGGAGAAGGGATTAAACTGGGAAGTTATTGAGGATACAATTGCTCGAGCAAGTGCAGCTTTCTGTAATACCGAAACGAATTATATTAAGGAGTATTAGAAAGGCACTATATTGCGTTGAAGTAATTATAGCGACCTTAATTAGAAAGGTAAGCTAAATCTCTTCATCAAATTATTGACAAAAGTTAAGAACACGAGGATAACCATCAGGACTCTGCATGTCACTTGGCCGTTTTATGAACGGATACGAAATATTATAAACTCTACTTTTCAATCATTAAATACTAGAGCTCAGTAAGTTGTTAGAGGAACAACAGGCTGTATCTTACAAAAACCTATCAAGAGGTTAAACTTATTGAGGAGATGGCTTCAAAGGGAATGTGGAAGGCTTTTGCATTTGACCTAAAAGTCTACGATAAACTCTGCATTTGTTCTTATCGGTTTCAAGTATCCAATTCGGGACTTAGGGTTCTTCAGAGGTCAATGAAGGATAAGGCTAAACTGTGGTTTGCCATGGGATTTATAGGACTCAATATTATAGTAGCGATGGTCAGGTTAATTATGATGGTTGGTACGGATGATAAAAAGGAATTGACAAATATGGAGATATTGGAAAGTATCTTTATGCTTATGGCTCTTTTACTATCTTGGATTACTTTTGCGGTCAATAGGACGTTTGTGGCGAGTGTTAACAAAGCGGCTGCGGTCTTTGATCAAATGAAGGTTTTCATCAAACAACATAAAAGTAAGATAAAGGCTCTGTTCTAGTACATTTTTACAATTAATTACCATTGACAAAACTTGTTCCAATCCATACCTTTATATTTATACGACATGCTTTTCGAAAAGAAAGGGTCCAAAAGGTGTTATTCTTGGTATTGCATTAGGAAAGAAAATTCCCAAGGTCGGCTGTAAGTGAAGTTGAACTGATGGCAATGCATGAAGTTTGAAATTAAGGTTCTCAATTAGGATAAAAGTACTTTAACTGCGATGTTAGTTTTTAAAACCAAAATTTGGTATGATATCTGAATGAACTTTGTAGCACATTATTCTCTGGTCAAATGAAGTTTGAGTTGTATTACCAAATTGATAGATGTCCTAAAAAATTATTTCCAGAGTTCATAAAGCACTACAGCGACAACTCTCCAAAAAATCCAACCCAAATGCAAAAGTTGATGGAATTAGCAATGAACGGTCTCACTCTGGCATTCATTCCATACCCAATCTACGCATTTATTGGAACGGTTTGGCTAAACGTGGATATTCTGAAACCAATTGTCCTATACTTATTCGGATACCCGGAGAAGGCTTTCAGCGTTTCATACATTCTACAGTATGTCGTACGCTTTACACTACTGACAATGTGGGGTGGTATAAATCTACAGGCGATTATGGGTGGTTTTTGCGCTATGGTAATCACTGTTTCCACAATGTTTCAAGCATTCGGCAGTTTAGGGGATTGTGTAATGTGGCCAAAGAAAATCCGACAAGAAGGGATGGACAAAATACTACAGGTTAGATCAACCGTTACGGAGGCTGCCATTTTAACATCCACTTTCCGCATTCTAAGGATCCTGAATCTCTGGGTGAAGATTTACAACGAAGCTTTCGGTTTTGAAATCAACCCAACTGTAGTGTTTTGTGGAGTTTGTCTCGAATGCGTGTCTAACTTTATGCTCGTTAAATTGAGTGGAGTACTTGGATTTCCGCTGTATCTCTTTCCAGCGTCAGTCTCTATTGGGATATTGGTATTTATGTGTATACTTATTCCCCTCTTAGGCAGCATCAATGACGACCTCCTGATCCATCTGCGTTTGCTAAAGAAGGTCTCAACGTCAAAGTACGATAAGAGACAACTGAGGTCAATTCGTCTTTTTGGAATAGCTCTGGGACCTTTCTGTACGTTTAGGAGAGCTACTATGTTGCAAATGCTTGAACAGATGTCAGATGGAACCACCACTTTGGTTTTGTTGTAGGTGTCTAGTTCAAACTTGCAGTTGCACCTGTTATATTATGCTTATCTGGAAATAAGCGTGTACCCACACTTCAAAAATGTCTCTGTAGAATGGTTTATTTATTGAATAATAGCTACGCGTTTCGGGATTACACCCGTCTTCAGGCTCATTTATCGTGAAGACTGATAACGTATTTACTTAGAACGAAATTAAACTATAATTCTTTAACGGAGCATTAATAATAATAATACTAAAAATGTAGTTCATTAGAGCGAAGCAAGCCTATCTTGTACCAAAAAATTATTCTGGGCAGATGCAAATTTGGCAGTAAATCCCGAAATTATGCTACCCCCGGTGCCGAACTACCTTTCATAGCAGCCGCAACTACGAAGGAGTACCAGTGGCTACAGCCGCACACCATCGTATCCTTTAATGATATTTGTACCTTTTAGTAATCCTTTATCATTCCATCATTAATTTTGTTGTCTTCTGCCGTTAAGTATCGTTTGACGTGGTATCCTTTGACGTTTGGTATCATTTGACGTGGTATCATTTGAGGTTAGGTATCATCTGACGTGGTACCATTTGACGCTAGGTATCATGTGACGCGGTATCATTTGACGTTAGGTACCACTTGACGTGGTATCATTTATGCCAGAAGAATTAAAAACATCAATGATTAGTAAATATTACTCGGCAATGAGCTTTGAGAAGTTTCATGAAAATGTTAATATATGAATTATGGAAAAACTTCAACATCTATTTCTCGTTAAAGTTATTCATAAGTAAATATTTTATTCAGGTCATTAAATCATATCAAAAAAGCATAACCGTTGAGTCGGGAAAGGATAAAAGATAAGAAGCTTATCATGTAGTTTAAGAGAAAAGTAATCAGTGTGTTTAATCCAAATCAAGGAAAGGGATTAAACTCGGACAATATAATAATGAGACAATTGTCAAGCTTTCTTGTGACACCGAAGCAAGTTATATTGAATAGGATTCAATTGGCACTATAACGTAGAGGAAATTATTGTCACATGAATTTGAGCAGTTGTAGTGGAGTTCGTCAACCTTTTATTGACAAGTTAAAAACACGAAGATAACTTTGAGTGCAATCATGTTGTTTTGTAACTTAAAAAGATTAGTATATAAGAAAAAGGGTTTGTAAAGGGGTTCAAGGTATAGCAGGAAGGAGATTCTTAGGTCAACGGAACAAAAGGTCACTTCCGGAAGATAAAACGTAGAAGTAGACCACCTCTGCGTGACAGGATTGGTTGGTTAAAAAATACCAAATATTGTCACAAAATAAACGAACCGATAAAAATATCAAATTAACATTCACCTATTTTTGAATAACTTACCTTTTCAATGACTTTCTTGGAAGATTCAAGCTACTCTTCCAGACCTCCTATCTTGTCAATAAGCTGGTGTAGAATTTGTTCCATTGTTAGCCTTGGGTGACCCTATAATTATAATTATGTTTACAATCAAAATACCTTGACTAGCAGCAATCCTATTCTTACCACAATTAGGGAAGTTGTTGATGGCAGGAAGGAATAAACCAGGAAAATCAATACCGTAACTCCTATCTTCACTTTGAGAGTAAAATGCTTAGAAAGTGTCTTCTTATTGACTGGTTTATTGAGTGAATTATTCTTGAAATTGATTAACACAAGGTGAATACTTTTTATTTTAATTTGTATTTGAGCCGATAAACTTTTCTAATTATACAACGGAGACTCTGTTACTTGATGAAAATATTTCCTGGAAAGAAGGGATCGTGGAAGGATGTTGAGTCAGGGAAGGAAATTCATGGATATAATTTCCCAACTAACAACCACAGGATTATTTGCTTGATTAGTTCCTTTCTGGAGTTTCCTGCGAGTGATGACATTTATGTAAGCAGTAACCAACAGATAAGCATTAGGAGAACTCTGTATTCGGTTGAGTCATTCAATGTAAATTCTAAATTATTACGACGATGCACAAAAAGGCTGAAATAACTTTTTTAGTTTACTGTGAAAGATCCTTGTAATTGTTGACAAGAGACGTACACGAGTTATTGACCGAGACAAATATTAAAATACTAATGCTTAAACTTGTCTTCCAATTAATGCTTTAGCTATTGATTCATAATGTATTTTCTATTCATTCGGTCGGATGGTTGAATCAGAAGAAAGCAAAGATATTTTATGGCCCGAAACTTGTAAAGTTTAGCAGCGGAAGTGGTTAATCTTCTAAAGGAATGAATGATGGAACTGAGAATAAATGCAATCAATTTAATATTAATAATAAACACAATAATTATTAAAAGTAATCCACAATAGTGGTCATCCCTTTTTTTTATTTATGTCAGGATTGACTAGTTTTAATAATAAAAATTTTAAACTCAATGAACATTCTTAAAATTAGGATTAAAATGATTGTAAACCCGTTATTTTAATTATCTGAAACATGGGATGGGTTGCATATTTGAAATTTAATAATTAATCAAATTAGTATTAACAGAAATGTACATAACCCTAATTGATTTTAAATACTAATTCATTTTGAGAAAAGGTTAGTAAATATAATTCAAATAAAATATGGCCTACTCTGCTGAATGAAACCTTGACTTATTAAGTAAATGCAATCTTACACTTTTACTTCTTTCCATTGCTAAATTACCAAATGACTTAATTCATGATGGCTATCTGAGCATAAAATGCCAAACTTTCATGATACAGTTGGATAACCGTAAATAAAGTTCATCTTTGAATTAAAACATGTCACTTTTCTTGCACAAAAAAGGGAATAATACAATTATTTTAACGTTAACAAATACATCTAAATAGTATAAGGTGAAGTGTTAATTTTGAAAGCGGCGTTTAGGAGTTAAAAATACCAAGTTTGTCCTACTTTGAATTATAAAATGAAATTATCTTACTCCAACACTCTCCGGATCTTTACTTTGTTAATTGGTTTATCTTCATGGACGGAAGAAAGTGAGGCTGAAAGTTTGTTTGGAACGTCGGAACAAGACGAACTGACAACTCCAACACCCAATAAACCCAACAAATATGGAATTCTAAGATTAATTGAAAAACTTGAGTGCAAAATAGCCAAAGTTGGTACGATCTGCTTTTTTTTACTACCACTTTTTTTAGCCTAACTTCTCTCTAGTTTATTTTATTGAAAAATTGAAGGAGTTCAGTGACGGAAACTAGCGGAGTTAATGGTTCGGGTAATTTGTAGTTTAAATAAACCCATTTTAGAAAAAACCCACTATTGAAATAAATAGAACTGACTTTGACTGTAGCCCACGGTCTGTTGTGTGTTGACCGTCATTTTGAAAAACTACTACTTTTCTTCCATTCTGTAATATTATCAGTTGGAGAAATATATTTGACGCGTTTATTGTAAACTAAACTCTCTGGTTTAATTTTAATAAAGCAATATAATATCCTCCGATGGTAAAATCGTGCTCGTAATCCTCATGAATTATTATCTGGTCTACGCGTCGTTCCTGTTCAAGAATTGATGATTTATACCGATGGACCCTCTATGCCGTTATGCTAAGCCAATTCGGATTAGTTTTATAAGTTTGGACACTGGGCAGCAGTCAGGATCCAAAATGGATTTATGATACTTCCCCCACAAAATAAACGTTTGCTTCTGGTGCGTCTAAGACTAACAATGAACGGGATTGCCGTTTCATTTGCATTTTCAGCAGATAAAATTGGGATCCCTTCCGGTCCATCTAGTTTTAAAGCATATTAACGTTGATCGTTTTGGCGGAGTCAAATTGACGGATCCATTTTGGCGGAGGTCCAAACCATTTTGACGGAGTCATTTTTTCTTCAAAATTCATTTTTGAAAAACTGAAAATGTGCTACTAGTATAGGTGATAAATGGTACGTGGAGATAATGAACTTTGAGAAGAAAAGGATGATAGTGAGCAGGATGAGAATATATTATGGAGATTAAAAGACTTTAAACTTATAATCGAAAAGAAATAATCAAATTTTTAATTACGTTTGCAAATTCAAAATCAACTTATACCGTAAAAGACTGTAGCTGGTTAGATAAACTCGTTTACCTTACACCAGATCCAAAAACAGCTAAAACCGTGTATACGTGATGTATTCTGATTCTGAATGACTAGTACTGGGTACTTGACTTAGAGAAACATTAAAGGCAATTGATTTATGTTTGCCAAAATGGAACCTGTAGTTGCCAAGATCAATTTCTTTGCCTAATTCGTCCACTTTTTTTATAAAGTAGTTGTGTCAAAATGTTTTGGGCCTCCGTCAAATTGGATTTGCCAAAACGTCCCTATTTTTTACAATTTACAGTTATAAAATACGTAAAGAAGTGAAAGTCTTTACCTTCGTCCACCTCTTCCCTGTCACGACACGCATCTTTTGTATTGCTCATTTTTCCAATAATGTGTTGAATGGAGGTTGTAAACTTTTTCAAAATGACGTTGTCAACACACAACAGACCGTCAGCTACAGGAAAAGTCAGTTCTATTTATTTCAACGGTGGTTTTTTGTCTAAAATGGGTTTATTTAAACTACAAGTTACCTGAACCATTAACTCCGCTTGTTTCCGTCACTGCCTCCTTCAACTATTCAATAAAATAAACTAGAGAGAAGTATAGGCTAAAAAAGTGGTAGTAATAAAAAACAGATCGTACCAACTTTGGCTACTTTGGGCTCAAGTTTTTCAATTAATCTTAGAATTCCATATTTGTTGGGTTTATTGGGTGTTGGAGTTGGAGTTGTCAGTTCTTCCCATTCAGACGTTCCAAACAAACTTTAAGCCTCACTTTCTTCCGTCCATGAAGATAAGCCAATTAACAAAGTAAAGATCCGGAGAGTGTTGGAGTAAGATAATTTCATTTTATAATTCTAAATAGGACAATCTTGGGATTTTTAATTCCTAAACGTCGCTTTCGAAATTAAAACTCCACCTTACTATTTAGATGTATTTGTTAACGTTGAAATAATTATATTGTTCCCTTTTTTGTGGCAAAATGTTTTTTTATTTTATAATCCAGGATGTGTCAAATAAAAGTTGCTACTTGGAGAAGATATTTATTCAGGATTACGTGGCTTAAATAATGATTCAATGCTTAAGTTCTAAATGGAAATGAATGAAAGTCACCCACTTGGTGTTCAACTTTTAGTTAGACAAGGTCAAGAAGGGTGACCTTTATTATCCTGAATCTCTTTGCTTCTTTATTGAGAAATGATAGGGATATTTGTGGCTGTATTATTTATTATTTACAGTGATAGTTGTAGACGAAGCCCCAATGTGTGTCGCTTTGCTTGGACAGGGGTTTATTATTAAAATAAGATGATGGTGGACCACAGTGTACTTGTTAAACGTTTAATGATTTATTCTCGTGTAGACGACCGGTTTCGGT
>JAQFZX010003664.1:0-11186 GCA_034682405.1 Hydroisotoma schaefferi | reverse complement strand
TCCTTTACTTACTGTAACTTCTTAGTTCTCATTAATTTACCAAGTTACATTTGCTCAAGGTGGCAGATTGTTTTTTTCTTCTCATTGCTCGAAGGAGCTGATTAGATTAGAACTACGCGATAAGAAGTTTTATTAACAACGTTTTTTCTAATCACAAGAGGAGGAATTAATTTTTTATTGTAAGGAATCACTGACTGAGTGAAAGATAAAACGATAAAGGTTCTTGGCTCTCCAATGAGTAGAAGTGGAGAAATTGCTTGATAAGTTGTCACTTTTAATTTGATATCCTAAAGGGCCAGACCAAGTTCAAGGATGCTTCAAGTCAAGTTCATCCCTTGGGACTGGAGAGATACAAGGGAAGATAACTTCTCATCTACCTAGAAGCATGAACAAAACTTACTTTGATGGTTCATTACAAAAGAAAGGGCAATCAAAATAAATCCAAATCAAATTTGTAATCAGAAGGGCAGGGCAGTACTCTCAGCAAGCTCTCTCCAACGGCAAGTAGTAGACCCTCGTATGCTTACTTGCTGGACACTATTGTGGGCTGATTTATGAGGGATATGAGTTTAAAAAAACGAAGTTAAGGCTATAAACTTATTTCATTTTAAGGCTTTTCTACTGACTTTACACAGACAAAAAAAAGAAACACGTACCTAAAGTATCTGTAGAAAGATTCCTTACAAAACCTTCTCACACATGATCGATTTGTAGAAAAAACCACGTTGAGAGTGGGCCTTGAGGGACGTAACTTCGCCCAAGGTGTAAGCAGTAGGTAGTAAACTATAGTTCCTGTATTTTATTGGAACTGGAATATTTTAAATGTATAAGGTTACTTTTATTCGTTTTTAGTTTTAATTTTTGTATGCCTAATTTCCCTATTATTATCATGTATATTGGAAAAAATGAACGGGGTAGTGGGGCAGAGGTATCAACCGAGATGATAAAATGATAGATTGAAATCCTCCAGTACGAAATAAAAAATTACCTGAAGATTGCTTTGGTAAAGAACCCTCGGGCAGGCTCATTCTTCACTTTTACATATGCTCTCACCTGAAGAGTTGAGGAATAAGTTGGCCCATTTGCTAAATTCCTTTTCAATCGGCGATAATAACAATTTCTTGGAATGATGTGAGTCATGAGTAATTCTTTTATTCTTGCAAATACACATAATTTTAAGAGCCCTATATTTAATTTTGAAGTATATATTTATATGTACATAAACAAGTAAATATGATTTCAGCGAAACTAGCAAATTCTTCACCCTGAATTGGCGTGGTATGGATTTGACCCCGGCTAGTCTGTAATCTAGAGAATTCCAAGCCCCACTTTCTGAACCCCCTTTTCAGCGATAAGAAAGTGTATTCGTTTAAAGGAAGTGAAGAACCAACTTCGGAAAAGGCCATTAGGTCTCATTCGTCTCCTCTTCCATTATTGGCATTCGGCTGACCAGAGTGCAATAACGTTGGTTGGTGGTTCCTTCATTTGAGGCGATAAGTGCCGTTGTAAAAAATGCTTAAGCTTTTTATCTTTCCTTTCTCTACCATCATTGTATAACATTCTCCAAGGGCGGCTAGGCCGAGTCGAACTTACTGATGAACGATCGCATCCCAGTCATATAATGATGGACTTGACTAGACTAGCCTTTATTTATCCCTACACTACTACTACGGAGTATTTATAGGAAGGATAGAATACACACATACATTAGACATAAAAAAGGGGGCAATCATTCATCTTCCTTTCTCCAAGTACTGACGGAGCCTTAATCTCTTCTGGATTCTTTCCTATCTCTCAGCCCTTCCACTGCTGGCTGTCTTATGGCTGGCTGCTTGCTTATAACTACTACCTATACTATAAATACTGTAAAAATACAACATATGACTACAGAATCAAGATAGATCTGTACTTTACTTTATATGCGCTTTTTATGTACGGTAAAAAATAGATTCCGCTGTTTACCTCCGAAGGACCAGGCTAGAATATGGATTACTATTCTTATAATGTGCATGTATCGATGCAATAGTATTATTATAAAAGCAGTTACTTCGTTCTTTTAAAGACCTGTACTGCAGCTAGATGCAGAAGGATCAAACACAGAGCAAAGGATTGAAATAAGATAGATTGAGAATCGAAAGAGTTAGAGAATCGGAGAGCTGTCAAGCCCAAAAGCCATGGGAGGATGATGATTGTTATTATATCAACGAGGGCAGGTTGGTTGTTTTCTGTGAGAATAAGATGCATACTTATTCCAAGAGATAGTTGATAGATACTGGTGATAGTGGATGGATGATATGAATGCACATTGTAAAAAGATAATCTGCTCCTGATCCTCCCTCCAAGTAAGGAGGGAGATGAAGCATTTTTGACTGATCATCATTGTCTCGCTCTCAAAAGGCAAATCAACTTATTTATACGAGCAGAAGAGAGGACTGATTGTTCTCTGGGGCTTGTGTCATGTCAACTTAGAACTGAGAACTTCCTCCTACTGATTGCTTGCTGGGGTAGAAGCAAGTTTAGCCGAGGAATGTCAACTGGATGCATTGCAGATCCTGGGTTTAGTTCGGAAGATATGAACGCAACGTTAACTTTGTTCCGTATACGGTCGGTGGAAGCGAATTTTCGTAGGGGTTGAGGATTTTTCAATTTCCACACTGGCAACAAATCAGTATTTTAAAATGCACTGTGAATGCAAATTAAATAATTAGAATTTTATGCGCAAATCTATTAAGCCATAATCGGCTGAGAACAAAGAAATATTAAACAACTTTAACTGCAGTCCATTATCCTCTTAACTGATAGATCATAAGTACCTACCTGCGTTAACCTGCCCACAGTAATATTATAGAGACATGTACGTAAGTACGCGACACATACCTCAGGTGGATAATAAAAGACGGTTTTTTTCTTCCCTGGAACAAGTTATAACTGCGAGTAAGCCTCGGCACAAGACAAATTATGAAACAATAGAGTGATCCAAGACAATGGCTTCATTCACCTTTCAATTTTAAAATGGTCTTCCAAGTCTCGAACTCATCAGCCGAAAAATGGTTACTAGATTTCGTAAATATATCTATAGTTTAGTTTGTAGTTGTGTACATTTAGCAAGTGAGATGGTAAATAATAGAGTTTACGAGCATCATCTTGATGCTTATCTAGAGAGATGTAAGCTTTAAAGAGCTCAAGATCAGGGAGTCCAGTAGAAAGTAGGAGCTCTCTATTCAGAATCCAGAATGTACTACTTCAGTTTAAACCTTCTATTTTTTCAGTGACTGTTTCAGATTCAGATTAGGCCCAATCGAGCTGAAGATTTATTGATCAGTTCTTCACAAACAAGTACTAGCAATACGCATGCATATAGCTTGGAATATGTTTGCGGTTCCCCTTATTTGGACATCGTATTATGATGATTATAGCTCAGTCCCTGATTTAAATTAAGTCTCTTATTGATACATAAACTATTGCATTATTCATTGTTTGAATCTATATATTTTGTCCTGAACTGGCTGGTCAAACAGTTCTTCGTGACTGCGTTGGACTTTTAATGATTTTATCATTTGATTAGGAATATCCTGAAAGTTTGTTGATACCTATAGCTTATGAGCTGTAATAGCTTATGGCTTATCGTAACTTCAACTTTACAACTCTGATTACTAACGTAGAATTTTTAAGTAGTAAAACCTCACACTTCAAGCCTTCTGTTATTTTTACTCGGGGCTTCCATGTTCCATTTTTCCTACTACTTTTATCATTTCAATTTATTTGATCATTGCCTGTTCTGTTATATTAAATTGACTAAAACAGTTCCTCTTCAAATTATGCTAGAATCAATTTAATATTAAATTCACTCGAGGCAAAGCAAGTCCAGCCTGTTGCTGGTGATCACGCTTCACTCCCGTTAATAAATAACAATAAACCTAGAGTAATAAGTAATATCAAATTACTTGAATGCTCATCCAGCCAGTTATGGTCATATTTCAAATTGTAAGCTCAATATAAATCTAAACATGTAACATGTTTTACACTTCTTCGTCTCCACCTTCTTCAATTTCACGATGTACGCTAATCAACCGGTGAACAGTTTTATGCATATGAGCTTTGAACTGATGATGAGGAAGATGATGTACCAAGTTTGTTAAGGAACTTTTGTACTTTATTTTATATTCTAAGATCCCAATTCTTCATACTGAACAGTTTACATACTGAGATAGACAGATATATAAATTTTTACGACCCTTTTGTAACTTTTCTTGAGATTCCAGACGAGATGAAAGCAGAGCGGAGTTCTGCATACATTTTCTGTAATTGCAAGCGAACATAATTCTTTGAATAGAAAAGAAGTATCCGACAAATAATAATATATCTCAAGGTTTATCAAGATGATTGGATGAGGAGAAGGATAGAACTTCTTGGCTCGTTTGGTGCCTTTGCTAACAAGGAATCAAATAAATTCTCACACAATCAGCCCTCAGTCTTTCGGTTAAACCCACTTTTCATTTTATTAATAATAATAAATGGGCTAACATTACGGAATGGATGGATGGAAGTGTTAAAAATGCTCATCGTCGTTCCACTCCTCGCATCATGAATGTTCTTATTCTTATGACCTAAGGTTGAGAAGTGAGCATGTAAATGTTAATTTACTGCATCAGCCAAGTCAGTTCCAAACCTGCTTCACAGTTCTTAAGTAAAAGATACTTCTAAATCTAAGTTATCTGCTGGATTTTTTAAGAAAATAAAAGCTTATTTTATCGAACTGTTATAACGCTGTAAGCAAGCAGTAGCAGTTGTATTGTTGTAGAGTAGAGTCTGTAGTGGCTATAGATAGATGTGTATATTTTAATCCCAAATTAAACTTTAAAAAGAGAAATGAGACCTTATCTTTTTCTAGATTTTATCTTTTCATTCTAAAAAGACGTAAAATGGTATAAATTATTTTTCTCCGGTTATGATTTAATAATTCAAGGCTGAGTTATAATTTGGTGGTTTGAGTTCCATTTTTTTTGAACGCGTTATTAAAGTAAATAAAAAATGTTCCTAATGTTTATGTGTTTGAATTAAAAAAAACAAAGCAGGTAGCCCAAAAAGTACGAGTGTTTATTAAATATTTTATAGTTGTGGCAAATCTTTTAGGAATCCGGTACCCCAGATGAAAATTTATGATAATTATAATTTAAGGCAATCAGAAAACATTGCACCTTTTCCTTCCCCTCTAACTATTCAACTTTTTCTTAGCTTGTTAGTTTGTACCAGAAGTTCTACGGTATTTCGTCCAACAACTGTACATGGAAATAACTAGTCAAGAAGGAACAAAGTCGAGTGGATTGAATCAAATTAAAACCACTTTTGCACCCAAACTAACATCTTTTTTTTCAATAGGTAAATATTTTTCTTCACCAACTTGAACTTTCCAGCAGCAGCAGTAGTTAGATTCGAGCAAAAACACTTCATTTTTGCCTAACAACTTCAACCAAACCACTAAGGTTCCGTCTGTCTACACTGGTCTTAGTGATTCTTTTAAAAAGTCTGTAACAGTCTGGCTACTTTGCTGAATAAATAATTTAAATTCCATCACTTCTTCCTGGTTTAGTTAACAAAGGGTTTGAAAAATTGTAAGCTTATACGGTAGCAGTTACTCTTGCTAGCTGTATTGCCGAATTTATTAAACGAGTAGGAGTAGAAATAGTTGAAGTAGCTTATGTAGTGAGCAAATATTACGAGGAATAAAGAAATTCTTTTCAGAAACTGAAAAGCCTCCGGTCTGGAATAAAAGATTGAAATCTCGAAATTAAAATTCAAATGAGTTGAGAGTGATGGGGTTATATATTTTGATTGGACCCTTCTCCTTATTCAACATAACAGAATTTATCAGACTGCCTTCATCTCCTCCAAAGTCTTTTCCTCCCTCGATTAATAATATTTTGAACAAAGCAAAAGACTGTCTGTGAGGAGTTATTATTCCATGAAGTCTTCTAACAAGCCTCTGAGGCTGTAATAATGCATATAATGTAATAAAGTATGGATGCATGATGAGAAGGCAGGTTGGGTTAGACTAGGTGATGTAATGTAATCAAAGAATCATTAATTTCTTTTGGCATGCTCTCATCTTCCATGTAGTCATTAGGAAATCTAAACCTTTCTTCCCACAAGTTGGTATCAATGATTTCAAGCGGTAGACGGATTATAATTCAACAGACCGGAGTATTGTGATTATAAACACGTATTTAAAAATTACTGTAGGTATACTAGTAATATGCATACAATATGTTCATTTACTATTCGATTCTACAAATTCCAAAGAATTTATCAGATTAAGAAGCAGTCAATTTAAAGACGTTGGTAAAGATACGATATTCGACACTGCACTTGATAAACCATTCAAGTCAGCATTCCTACCTATGACAGGATTCTTTCTGTATCAAGATATTAACTTGGAACTTGCCATGCAGTGATATGCTAATTCATGGTCCAAAGTCCCTCCCGTATAAAAAAAAAGAGAAGACAAGTTTGGTGAGAAATTAATGTCGTTAGCAAGTTAAGAAAGTAAACAGACACAGTGCAGTGTCTTAAGTTTACTGATTTAGATTATTATTGAGGTAATTTGTTGTTTGGACCTTTTTGTTTGTGGTCATTTCTGCTGATTGTCTAGCTCCTTTATTTAGACGCATACTTTTTTTTATCTAGCATTAAAACTTAGGCATACATTAGGTAACGGTAAACTTACATTTCTAGTCAAACATTGTTTGACCTTTTTTACTGAAATTTACTTTAAGAAATTCAGAGTACACACAATAAAATCTTATAGGGCTTTCCAAAAAATTAAGGCATAAGTTACTCAGAGCTTTAATCCCATCCGGAGACGACGGTGATAGGAGATTTGGAGGAGTTCTGACTGACGGCGTGATTCAAAAGTTTCTGTAAGCCCTTTATGAATTTTTAACATACTATATCTGCAGAGAACTCCTACTGACAACCTCAAGAGCTCCTCTGTATAAAATATCTTTCTGTAGCAGGTATCAGGCACACCCTTCAGTTAAATTAAAGAGTTTTAAAAATGCAAAGAGTCTCCATACGAAACCCCGGAACTAGTATTTTTCAGTAAGTATTGAGGTAAGAGGACGACCCCCTCTCCAACTATTTTATTCACTAGTGTATTTATTATGAAAAGAAGAAAATTCACTCCGACAATTTTAAATCCATTGGGTATGATATGGAAATGCGAAAGTGGAAGGTCTACCCAACCAACTGAGTTGGTTAGTACCCGCAAGTAGTACCCACACCTAACATTACCTTATTCTATTTAAATGCAATTCTACTAAAGTACATTCTTCCACCCCTTTCCCCCTTTAGGCCTGATGTCGGTGTGGTTTGGTCTTGTTATCTAACCTGACATCCTGCCATCTCACATTATTATTATTATCCAATATTCCATTATATTTTCACCATTATGCACGAACGAGCATTTATACCTAACCCTGCCCAAAAAGAACGGCTCTGCTCCAGTCTGGAAAATGCAGAAGAGGTTCTCCATATCATGCAAGAAGATGATACACGGACACCTCCACCGTATACTTAACGTACTTTCCATTACCACCAACCAGCTCCAAGCTCAAGCCTTCTTTACCTCCTTGTTATACTTCCATTATAAACCTTAGTACTTCACTTCATAATGTTCATTCATAATAACGACACACAAGCACAAGCTTTCAAAAGAGCAAAGCCAAAGTAACCCTTGCTTTCCATCCCTCCGCATTTGCATAAGTATATTACCATTACCATTACCATTGTTAGAATGATAGACTTTAGTCAAATAAGGGGTAGGATAAACGAAAAAAAACGAGCACACACACATCACGGCTTTACTTCGTTAGTGTCCTATTATGGATGGAGGCTCTTTTTTGAGAAAATTTACTCAATTTCTTCTCGAGGTATAAAGTTGTTGCAGATGGAGGTTCAAGGTGGTGTATTTACTAAGCTACTAGTTACTACAATACTTCCAGTTAACATGCCACCACTACTATTGCAGAGGAAATGTGCAGCAGGTGATGTGATAAAGTAGGGAAAGGTGGTAGTTAAAGTTAATTCATAAGTAGACGTGTCTCATAAGAAAGTAAGTTAACTATGTGGAGCAGCGCTGTGCTTATTATTGTGTTATAATTATAATATGAAGGTATTTAAGTTATGATGTGAGGGAGAGCAAGGGATAAACTAGTATTGTAAAATGTAACAGATGATAATTAGTTGGGGTCCTTAACTAGCTCGATATTCTTGGAGTTGATAGGACACATTGATTATGTTGCGTCGTGTATGGTGTATACATCCAAACGTCTCTTAGGATGTCGTGGAATTCTAAGATAGATTTAAATATTATATGGACTTTATGATACTTTCGTTTTTTATTAATACTAAGCCTTACTTAATTTGTCATAAGACTGCACTGCGAGGTGATCCGTTGATGAGAAAGATTGACGGGATTTTATAATTTAGATTCCTGTCCTGTGCATATAAGGAGCGACAACTTTCTCACTTGGAGCTTGTTATCACAAGCTTTAACTCATCAGAGCGGAAGATGAAGATGATGATAATCGTAATCAACCAAGAGTCAAAACCGGATTGACACTTTTACTGAATAAAGAGATGGTTTTGCCTTCATTCTGAGTAACAAAGTAAAATCTGTTCTAACTAAGTTAAAAGCATTTTAATAGTGCAGGCTTACTCGCTAATTCCCAACTTGCTTCTTAGCGTTTACATTTTAAACTACATAAAAAGCACACAATATAGCGCTACGTTGTTATGCAAAAGATTTGATCGACTGTACAGTTTATACTTTTTATGGCTGGGATGTTGATGGAGAGGATTTTAGGACGAAATACCTAGAAGCTGTTCAAGCATATTTTATTCAACCTGAAAGCCTGTAGATTAGATTATGATTTGAAAGACGGAAGGCAGCGTCAACTCTAAGACTGATACAGAGGAAGACTTTAAATTATCTAGAAAAAATCCAAAGGCAGAGAGATTCTTTCAAAACGATATCAAAATTTAGATAAACATTCCGTCAAATTGGAATTAACGGTTTGCATATTCTTAAAAGGCTAAAACTTCATGTGTAATGTGTAGTCAGATCTGTAACACTCCATGTGTAAAATTGGACTGTATAATAAATAATAATATGTGTCAGAGTTCTCTCTCTGTAATCACAGATTCTCTTCTGGGTATAAATTGCACAGTTTCATTTATTATTATTAGTTTAGTGTATGGAAAAGTACCAGCAAATGCTTTTCAATGATCTATCGTTCCTTGAAGGAAAAGAGTCCGACCTGATGCTGCTAGCTAAGAAAGTCTTGTTGGACAAAAAAAGATGATTTTTTGCCGGAATCAGAGAAGGAAAGATCCCACCAGCTGGAAATAATGTACCTAACAGTTAGCCCTGTAGAAAGTAGAATGTATTTCCTACAAGGCGACAAAGACCCGTTGTTCCTTACTAAGCA
Organism: Hydroisotoma schaefferi; assembly: GCA_034682405.1. Classification (NCBI taxonomy): domain Eukaryota; kingdom Metazoa; phylum Arthropoda; class Collembola; order Entomobryomorpha; family Isotomidae; genus Hydroisotoma; species Hydroisotoma schaefferi. The sequence goes on along the minus strand of JAQFZX010003664.1, from coordinate 1,698 downwards.
CAACCACCCAGGCAGTCATCATCATATTATCTGGCCTTGGTAAGATTTCTTGATATAAGACGAGGGCTAAAGTAGACAGGAAACAAGGACCATGGTGCACACAGCTTTCACTTCTTCGTATATATTTGAGACATTTATTCTTATGCTTTATCCAGTTCTAGAGCTAGGAAGGGAAACGATCAATAGTACATTTATTCCTTTGCTGAACACTTGTCATATTATTTTATAGGCTTAAATCACTAAAGTAGTATTTATTGTACAACAAGGCCGACAGGAGAAAGGACAGTTAGAGTTGAAATGAAATGGAGGGAGTAGCATTTCGCTGATAGCAATGGCAATGCCACATGGAGTTATCAAGAACTAAATACTAGAGGCGTAAAGATGGCAATGGCAAGAATGGTACTGTAAATGTGTGTTAGAAATTGTAAATAGGGGTCCAAGTGTCTCCTTGGGTGAACTCATCTTCCGGGTTTTTAGATAAAGGGGCAACGACGTGCCTTTTCTTTGTTTACTTGTGTAATATATGACATAAAGCTGTAATGGGCTTATACGCTTCAGTCACTAGAAGAGATACAGCTCGTCCTCGAAGAACATAAAAAACAAGAAATAAGGTTTAGGCTTAGAGAAGCATGTTCTCCGTAGTTGCTTGCTATCGCATCGTGTTGTTGCTTTTTCTAACGGGTGTGTCTTGTGAGCAAAAAATAATAATAATAACTCAAACTAAGCAAAATCGATCTTGGAGTTAGGACTTGGAGCTGGTTGTAGAGTTGATCTTAGTTGGGATGCTGGATTTTAAGTTAGAGTGGGTATAGAAAAGGCGAGGTTTCGCCCAAGAGAAAAGTGGGTTCATTAAGAGCTTAATCTAATTTAATGTTTAACTTTGACCTTCTCCATTATAGTTTCATTTAGCCCAGTAGTATACTAAAGTTCAGTTGATGGATATTGGAGAAGACGTAAAGAAGATTCTAGCTAGCCGTGGCATACTAAGAGGTATTTAAATTCTTCTTAAGCTCAAAGCAGATTTAGAAAGCTTCTTTATTGGTAATATAATACTTTTACAGTTCATAACTCAGTGTTTATATATTTATTAACTGCTAAAGTTGTTAATTAAATATAAGGTTTACTCTCACTCCTGAACAGAAAGAAAATAAAGCATTATTCTGCATAACTATAAACAAAATGTATGTAAAGAAGTAGCGTAAGATTAGATTTTGGTAAGATCCATTAAGAATAGTAACGCCACTGCAGCTTGAAAAGTTTTGTTGACTTTCTTAGACCCAATCCCCAGACTAATAATAGTGGATAATATTTCTGCTTTCTCTTTCACTATTTTAATCAACAGTGGAGACTTTAATTTACAGGGATCACTTAGAATATTAAATTACTATGCGTAGGTTGAGGGAGAGAAGAAAGTTGAGGTTGAAACCACTTATTCATCCATTGTCTTAAGTATTAAAGAGCCTACCGAAGTAAAATAACTAACTGCTTGCTCAACTACCGGAACATTTTAGTTGAGCAACGGTGAACTCAGTAGGGTCTTTATACCCCTGTGTAATATTTGAAGTCCCTGTGTAAATGATCCACAGCTTGTGTTTTGGATGAAGTAAAAAAAACGAAGTAAAACCATTCCTTTCGGGTTTTTGTTGGGGGGGGGGGGGGGGGGGGGGGGGGGGGGGGGGGGGGGGGGGGGGGGGGGGG
>JAQFZX010003663.1:0-11187 GCA_034682405.1 Hydroisotoma schaefferi | reverse complement strand
TTAGAGAAACAAGACCACCTACTAAAACCCCAAGCAATGTCGTTATGCAAGAAGTACTCCTCCCAGTGCGATTAGAAACCGGTGCCGGTGATAAGGACAACAATAATTCAATCGTTAGAGAAACAAGAGCACCTGCTAAAACCCCAAGAAATGTCGTCATGCAAAAAGAAGTCCTCCCAGTCCCGGTGCCATTCGAAGGCGTTGACTCGGACGACAGTAATTCAATCGTTGGAGGATCTTTCAAAGGTCACAAGCTTAGCCCCGAGCTTTGTAATTACATTATCAACTACAAAAATTATCATGGATTTGAAAAAATCAACACAATGTTTCTTATCCGAGCCGAACTAACCAAGCTGCCTCATCCAGTCATCGAAGCGTTTATGACCCGCTATGAAGACAGATTCTCTGAAAACATGCATCGTGTGATGCAACTGGTCCGTGGAATTATTCCGGACGGGATGATCAAGGTTGTCGACGGTAAATTGGTTTATCCAACCGTACCGTTAAAAAAATAAGACTACTATGTAGGTTTGCCTTATTTCCAGTCGTGTTCCCCCCGATAAATTATTTATCACAAACAAACTGAAAACTACCCTTTGAAATTTTGCATTTGTATAATTTACTATTTTTGTACCATGTCTTTTATATAGTGAACATTACATTTCAATGTCAAACTAACTACTGTCTCTAGATTTTTAATTACGGCAATCGAAAGTTAAAAACATGTGCCTTTTCATGAAAGTTCTATTTATCAGCCGTATTTTAGCTAATTATTACGTAAATTGAAATAAATTACCCGTTTTTTGCATTTTACATTTGCATGGATCTGCCAAAGAATTTATTTTGTAGCTTCATCATGCCATTTTTTCTGCATTCTTTCTGGCATTTATAAGAAAGTCTCTTATGCGTGTGTGTAGGCGGTAGGAAATATTTTTTTTGGTTGGATTTTTGGATATCTTTCTTTACAAGGATTTCTTGACGTTTCTTCTCATTTTAAAAAATCTAAACAACTGGTCACCTTATCCAAATTAACTACTAAACATGGTATTATTAAAAATTCTAAAGAAACTGAAGCAAAAGGAGAAAGAGGTGCGGATTCTGATGCTGTAAGACAGATTTACAAAAAAAACCTTCTTCTGTTCTGTTTCTAATTAAATTAAATTGTTTGCTAAAATGCCAAAAAGATGGTATTTTTTTGACAATATTTGTATTGATTTTTCAGTGGTTTAGATAACGCTGGGAAGACTACAATCTGGAAAAAATTTAATGGCGAAGATATCAACACGATCTCACCAACTCTCGGATTCAACATTAAAACTTTGGAGCATAATGGGTAAGAACGAAGGCTCAAATTAATTCTCATTAAAAAAAAAGTCATAATTATTATTTAATTTAACGGTTTGTCCAGATTCCAGCTAAATATCTGGGATGTAGGAGGTCAAAAGAGTTTAAGGTCTTATTGGAGAAACTATTTTGAAAGCACGGATGGTCTCGTGTGGGTTGTTGACAGTGCTGATAAAATGAGACTCACAGACTGCAAAGGGGAACTCCATAAATTACTTCAAGAAGAGGTACATATATATATATATACCGTAATTCCAGAAATAATACCCCTTTAATATAGTGACCCCTACTTTTTCTTTTGTTAAAAATTCTAATTCACCCTTTATATGTTTCCTGACAATAATTCCCCCAGGGAAATTATTTGAAGAAATATGGAATTATCTTGTATATGATATGAACATCTTGAATAATTCAGTTAATTGATGTATTACTATTTGTGAAACTTTGTAGCGACTATCTGGAGCAACTTTGCTGGTTTTTGCCAACAAGTGTGATCTACCTGGAGCGTTGAGCGCTGAGGAAATCAAGCAAGCCTTATCTTTAGACGAAATAACTACTCATCATTGGCAGATTGTTTGGTGTAGTGCGGTTTCCGGCGAGAATTTACTCGAAGGGATTAATTGGATGTTGAATGATATTGCTGCTAGAATATTCACTTTAGATTAGAAGAAGAGAAGTAAGTCAGTATTAATGTTTTTATCGCAGTTTGGTATCTAGCTGTGAGTAGCCAGTACCGTCATACTGCGGTTCAGAGTCTATTGATCTAATAATTAACGCATCAAATCACTGGAATAAATCGTTACATTTCTTACTCTTTGGTAGAACAGACGGAGATTTTCATTTAACAGAGAATTCAGCAGAAAAAACGTATTTAAAACGCAGACAGACAGACATTGTAGTATGTTTTGTGGATAGTTTATTTTTTCTTTTTTGGTTTTGATTTTGCAGCAGGTTTTTTTGGTTCTCCTGTATCTTTGTCTTTGGGTGCTTCTTCTCCAGCAGCGTCCCCTTCTTTTTTACCCTTCTTTCCGCCTTTACCTTTTTTACCTTTGCCCTTTCCTTTACCACCCTTTTTCTTTTTTTCTTTTTTGGGCTTTTCTTCTTTATTCTCGTCTTCAGGCTCAGGTTTGGGGATTTTACGCAATCCAGGGTACTCCTTATCAAATGCTTCGATAATCCCTGCAGCGTCTACATCCAGGCCTGCCGGAAAAACCTTTTCAAATGCCTCGGTTACAGTCTTATCTTTGTACAGATTGCATTGCTTTATGAACTTCTTGAAAGCCGCCGAGCTAATTTTTGGGGGTTCCTTGGCGAGTTCTTCCATTAACAGTCTGAAAATATAATTATAGCATAAAAGGGGAATGTCTATAATGAACCCCGTATTTTTAAAGCTTAACTGGTGAAAGTAACCTTACACCAATGGTGTTTCAAAGTTCTCGCATACAACGTTAGCCCTTCGAATGACCAGAGCCTTTGGATCAGGGCCTTTTGCTTTGCCAAATCCGTATGGTTCTCCATGAATGATTTTCAGGTCTGGGCGAAGTTTTTGAACCTTTTCTTTAACCTATAAAGCAAGAACTTTAATATTGTGGTTCAGTTCTAGTTGCGTTTTAGAGTGTATTCCTGCTTTCAAACCTTTAGAAAAGCTGTATGAACATCTAATAAATAACCAAAATCTATTAAGGTGATAGGCATTTCGTTGTAGGGATTTCCCAACGGTCGTAAAACCAATGCAGCGGCCTGTTGATGCCACCATTGCTGTTCCAAATGGAGAGTTTCTAAATCTCTAGGGCCAAAGTTCAGAACGCGTCCTATAACTGGTCCAGCAGGTTCTTCCATTCTTTGAACCGAATCATTTATTAATTTATTGCCTGCATGAGACATTCATTTATTTATGAATCTTAACTTACATATTGGAGGACACGTCAAAGGTGTCCATATGCTTATTTTTGCCCAAAATTGTTCCGATTCCTTTCGCTCCATCATTGCGAATTACATTTCTGGCCAAGTTCAAGCGACAGAGTCGAGGATGCTCGGCACAAGCGTTGAAAAACACGTTGGCTTCTACAGAATTTAAGTTCATTTGCGTTAGCATTATTCAGTTTTATTTTTATTTCCACTCGTCAATATGGTAGTTTGTAGGAAAGGAAGTTTACTTTTTTTCCCACGTATGTAGTTGGATGACAAGTCAAGGCTAATCATACAAATGTTTCCCAGCAATCCATAACCAATATCGCGGAGTCCTTTATCTTTAATCTTATTAAAACTGAGGTTTAAATCCTCCAGTGAATTGTTCACCTCTAGAAAGCTTCCAACATAAAACATTTCGTCATCTCGGAGTTCATTCTAAAGAAACAATTTATACTTTTAATCAGGATTTCAGTTCAGTGTGAGTTTCAGAATACTTTGGAATTTTAAACGGGTTCAAGCTGTAGCCACACTAACTTTGGACAGATCTAAAATCTGAATGCTTGTATTTATTTCCAAAGCTGCTCCGATAGCCTCCATTGCCTCCAAAATCCTATGAAAATACCACTACACAATTTACATGGGATTCTAAATTTTTATTCAAAGCATGTTAAAATGCCAAAACAATGCTGCATATCTTACTCGGTACTGCAGAGGTCCAACTCTTCTATATAAACGTTGTTTTCAATCATCTCAGCTATGGCCAAACCTCCTTGTAATCCAGCAGCGTTTCCTCCTAACAAGACTCGCTGAAAATGTGTGTCGTCGACTAGAGTTTTGCATATAGCTTCTATTTCCTTCTCCGTCAATCCGTGCCCCTGAGATGCCAGATTTTACAGTTATATATTCCTCTGTAGCGTATTAAGATTGCTTTAATTTAAACGAAGTATTACATACTTTAAGGTCCAATACAGCGGATCCAAGAGAACTAAGGAAAGTAGCATTAGGAGAAATTCCCAACTCTTTACATTTATCTTTATAGTTATCCCTCTCTGCCTTAAGTCCCCTCCGCTTTTTCTCGTCCGTAGAAAGTGTTACTTCCTCTGTATGATTAAAAATGAACATAGATATTATACGAAGTCCCAAGTGCATACTTCAATGGTGCCTGTAAAGATTTTTAACCTCCTGTTCCCGGAAGTAAAGCTTTCTCCAATTTAGGATCCGTCAGTTCCAGAAAGGAATGCGTTCCAATGACATATCTTCGTTTCCTTCTTGATGCTAAGTTAGACTCTTTGAAACCTTCTTCAGACGGGTAGTACATAAATGGAGATATTGGAGGCCCCTCGTCCGAAAGTATATCGTCAGCTAGAGAATATTAACAGACTTGCTTTCTTAAATTTTTAAGTGTGAACTTATCGATAGAAATTGCATCCAATTTTCCAACTTGACTATGAAGATAATTAGTAATTTCATACAGTCAATGTATTCTGCTTCCTCCTCTTCGCCTTCATCTTCTTCTTCAGAGCCGTCTTCCTCTTCGTCACCTTCCTCTTCCTCGTCTTCTGCCTCTTCCTCTTCCTCCTCCTCTTCCTCTTCGTCAGGAATAGGTCCCAATCTACGGATCTTTTTGTGCTTCTTGCGCTTTTTCTTCTTTTTATGTAGGCTTGGTAGTGGAACTGACACTCCTTCAATAGGTTCTGGGGAGTCACCAATAATGGTCTCTTCTTCCTCCTCATCCGTTGTTTCAAATTCAACTGCATTCTTCTGATTTGGCCTTGGTACATAATTATTTGGAGGGGCTGCAGTGACCGTTTGTGGCCCTGGCTGAGATTTCCTTGGAACATCGGACATGTTTCTTTAACAAACGGCTACAAAACTCTAACGTTAGCTTAATTAATATGCTGTTAAAAGAACAGACATGCGATGAGGAATAAGAGTACGGCGTAGGTTGTATTTTTATGGTACCAGTGTATTTTTCATTTGGTTTCTTACATACGGCCCAATAAAATAAAACCATACCAACCAACAAACTTAGCCATTAAACTACTGCGGCAGTTAGCAGTGCAGTTATTTACAAAAGTTATAAAATACCGTTCTGAAAATACACATTAAAAAATATAATCTTTGCCATTTATAAAGATTAAAGGATGAAGCATGAATTGATGTACTTTATATTTTGAGCTTTTATAATTCATATTTTTGCTGCTGGTCCAAGTCAGTTTCCTCAAAAAGTCTTCCAATGGGCCCATCCTTGGCTAGGATTCCAAAAAACACCAATAGTTTCCACGTATAGTGGGGCAGATAAACCCAGGAAGAATATACCATCAGTGACAAGATAAGCAGGAGAATACAATCTATCAAAGATAATACAAAATAAAATATATGAATAAATAGTACATACATACCGTATATACTCGAATAGTGGCCCAGGCTACTAATTAATTTTTCAGTTTTTTTGGGGTCACCCTACAAGTAAAGGGGGCTTATCGGGGTTTTAATGGTAAATAAGGGGGGACACTATTCGAGTATATACGGTAATAATAATATATTTTGGATCAGAATAAGATAACCACTTACTAATAATAGTTGCTTCCATATTCTCCATCATGTATAATCCGGTTATCATGTTGTAATTCAGGTGAGCTCGCCTCAAAGCGTTGACCACGTTTTTGAACATTTCTAATACTTTGTTGTGGCGAACTGGCGATGATGATGATCTCTAAAAAAGCAAAATAAGTCCGTGGACCTTTAGTCAGTTGGGATAGAAGGAACTTGATATTGAAAATGGTTGATGAGCGACTAAAAAAGTAGCTTATCTAAGATAAGGTACACTGTACCTTATCTTAGATAAGCTACTTTGTTTTGTACCTGGTACACTTTATCTTTACTTACGTTATTTGCAGGGCAGGGGGGTCCACGGTCCAGGTCTAATTACTTGCGGCAGTTCCAAGACGTCTGTTTCCTTTCACAATCCACACGAATCGAGAGGAGAGGAATGACTAAAAAATACGATTTCGTCTGCTTTTATTGTTTGACTTTTGGGAGTGAAGAATCTGTCGAATCTTTCATAGAATTCTCGCTTTCCTTCCAAAAGTTCCAGGATTGGGGCTATTTTGTCCATTTATTCGTGATTTTACTTTGTTTATGGTCCTTTTACTCATAATTGTCCCTTTAAACTGGACTTTTATAAGGTTTTTGAAATGAAGTAAATGTTCATGAAAAACAGACTAGTAGTGACTTTTAATTAAACAGACTGAACCAATGAGCAATCAATGAAACTTCTTGATCAATGAATGAATTGTTGACAATAAAGCTATGGGCAGCGTTTGGCGTTAATATAATTGGAGGATGTACATAAGGGTAGTCCTTATCTAAGTATTGAACCTATTTTAAGATACAATCAGTATTTTTGAGTTGAAATACCGGAAAATAGTTTTATTTATCGCACTGGTTAGAAATGATAGAAACAAAGGAATCTGTAGGATAGAGGAAGCGGATGGATATATAATATAATGATTATTACAGCATCTTCCAAATGAACATCTAGAATAGTGATAATTAGCGCATAACCGGCATTGCAACATGTGCCTTGTTATCGGTAGCGTCTTGTTCACGCCACATCTGAGTTACCGTTTTCAGCTGAGTGTAGAAATTGACACCCTGATAAATAAATAAACATTAGTTCAGTTCAAAATAGGATTTTTTGGTTATTCAGGGGTATTGGGGTAAATACTTACAGCTTTTCCGTAGAAGTTGTTATCGCCCAAGAAACTTCCTCTAGATCCTGTAAACGAGAACATCGGCAGGGGGACCGGTATTGGAACGTTGACACCGACTTGACCAACGTCTATTTCTTGCGTGAACTTTCTAGCAGTTGCTCCATTTGTTGTGAAAATTGCTGTTCCATTTCCGTAAGGGTTGTTATTGATGAGATTAATTGCATCGTCAAGGGTGTCGACGTTTAAGGTTACGAGAACGGGTCCAAAGATCTCTTCAGTATAACATTTCATGTTAGACTAGAGGAAGTAAGGATAAAACTTTACACTCCAACCGATAAGAAATTACATTTAAGTTCGTTGTTGAAAAAGGAAAGGCTTTACTTGCACGTCTCCTAGAACCGTTGGTCCAACAAAATTTCCTTTTTCATACTTAGGAACAGTAATTTCTCTACCATCCAAGAGAATTTTAGCACCTTCGTCGATCCCAGATTGAACCAAATCGCAGATTCGCTTCTTAGATTGGGGAGATATAACTGGTCCTAAGTCGGCATCCGGTTCATGGCCTGTTGTAAAAATTGTCGGTTTTAACAAGGGTTTGTATAAATGAGGTGGTTTGTGTTTTCCACTGTAGAAAGCCAACTCAGAGGTTGTCAACATAAAAGACATCTCGTAAGACGATCAGACTTACCAGCATTGACCTTGAGTTTTCTTGCTCTCTCAACCAGTTCAGGAATCCAGTTTTTCGCTTCTCCTACAAAAACAGCAGTGGACAAAGCCATGCACCTTTGTCCTGCTGCTCCGAATGCTGCTCCAACGAGTTGGTTCAAGGTCTGTTCCTTATTTGCATCAGGCATGATAACTCCATGATTTTTTGCTCCCATATTACTCTGGACACGTTTACCATTTTTTGAACCTCGTTCATAAATGTATTTCCCCTAGAATTCAGTAAAGTCGCCTGTTAAGTTAAGCGTTGGAATACAATTATAAATGGTATACAGATTGTAGTCTCAATTAATTCAAACGTACGGCAATATCAGATCCAACAAATGATATCGCTTTGATTGCAGGATTGTCACAGATAAAGTTGACGGCATCATGCTGTCCATGAATAACATTAACAACACCTTTGGGGGCACCCGCAGCGTTGAACATTTCCATGAGCATCATGCATGCTCCTGGATCCCTTTCGGAAGGCTTGATCACATAAGTATTCCCACAAACAAGGGCTAAGGGAAACATCTTTACAATAGAAAATCAATTAAAATTTGCTCCTTTCGAGAAACCTATTTTGACTGGCATAGCTTCAATATTTTACCACCTACCCAAAGAGGAATCATAGCAGGGAAATTAAAGGGCGTGATACCGGCACAAACTCCGATAGGAATTCGGTAAGACATAGCATCCATATCTTTTGCTATTCCATTTAAAGTCTCACCAAGTTGAAGACTAGTTACACTACAAGAGTGTTCAACAACCTCTAAAAAAATACATTCAGTTAGTTCTACTATTTTGACGCACGTTTCAAAATCTAAAACAATATAGTTAAAGGCATACGCAATCCTCTTAAAACATCTCCTTCGGCATCTACGAGCGTTTTTCCCTGCTCCAAAGTTATATTTTTGGCTAATTCTTTCTGAAAAGTCCAAATAGCACAATTTGAGTAAGCCTGTGTTGTATTATTATTGAAAGATTTAGAAATAACATAAAAACTCACCATATTGTCCTTGATAATACCTTGAAACTTGAACATAACTTGCTGCCTGGACAGGATAGATGTTTTAGACCAAGATCTATAAGCTTCCTTAGCCGCTTCGACCGCATCCTCCATTTCAGTCTTTGTAGATTTTGGAACCCTTGTGACCACTTCATTTGTAGCTGGATTGTGCAGGTCAATCCATTCCGTGGTTTTGGACTCCACGAACTTCCCATTTATAAACAACTTGGTCGTTGGAGCTGCTGCAGCTAGCCCTCTGATTGGAACCCTTATCCATCCTCTCGTCAGTTCCTTACTTGCTCCTCCGGAGCGTGGAATCTGAAATCAGATAACCACATTTAGGTCACATTTAAGCGATTTTTTTAGTTGATAAGATAAGAAATACTGAATAAAAGCATACCTGATTTAAAATACTGACAGCTCGATGCATTTTGAAAGTTTGGATTGTCCAGTTCTCAAGAAGACAAGATATATTCTCACTGGAGCCTCTTTAGCTCTGCAATGGCGTAACTATAAAAACTCTCTAGCTCATTCGGGTTCTAATTCTAATCCAAGCAGCATGAACAGCATAAGATTATTGTCTTCAATCAAGTTTAGTTGAGAGAAATTAATAGCTCGCAACGTGTTGTTTTGGGATACCATAAGACTGCATATGGATTTGCGATTCAAGATTTTGAAGGCCATTTACTTACTCCAAGCTCCAAGCTCAAGATCAACTTCTAGTTTTGTGCCAAATGAATCCATCCAATAATCCAACACTCATAGTCATATAGTCATATCTCATGCGGGCAACATACATCTCATTCTCATCTCATTTCCAAAGACAGCTGAATTAAACTATAATGATACTGGAGCTGGGTTTACATATTATGGGCAGCGCAATTGCATATCTAGTTAATGCATGGCTCTTTATTAAAAAGTGAGTATTTACTTACAACTACCAAAATCTCTGATTTTGCTAGTCAAACATATTTTAAAGTTGTATCATGCAATATCCATTTCTTTGTCAGTTTACGTGACCAACTCTACGCAATCGGAAATTAATGAGATGAATTAAGCTGCTCCTGTATTCATATGAATACATTAATTTTAGATACCTCAGGATGCAATAGTTCCGAGTAATTAACATGATCTCGATCCAACTTGATTAATTTACCCAGTCAACTTCGTCTAGAAAGAGCACAGGACAGTTCAAACTGAGCAAGATTATCGTAGTTGCTTTGAAACTATCACACTTGACTTTTTTTGCATGCATCCAGAATCTGTTTTTGACAAAAAATTGCCCTGTAGCGAGGACCCCGATTTCCCTGGGAGTTTCCCGATTTCCCTGGGACTTTTTGGATTTCCCCAGCGCAAAATTCCCCGGCTGGCAGCGTGTACCAAAAGCGAATCCCTTAGTGTGTGACCAAGCGCAGTGTGTACCGAAAGCGAATCCCTTAGTGTCTGGCCAAGCGCAGCGTGTACCGAAAGCGAATCCCTTAGTGTCTGGCCAAGCGCAGCGTGTACCGAAAGCGAATCCCTTAGTGTCTGGCAAAGCGCAGCGTGCACCAAAAGCGAATCTCTTAGTGTCTGGCCAAACGCAGCGGAATAATGTAAATAATTCTTATTATTTACCTCAGGGAAATCGGAAATGATTTTTATTGTTTCCCCAGGGAAATAATTAAGGTATTTCCCGATTTAATTCCCCTGGGGAATTATTTTTTCAAACTCCGATTTGCCATGGGGAATTAAACTGAGGTGCGGAATTATTCCGGGGTGGGGAATTATTATTTCAAAATGAATTTTTTCTTTAGGACACTTCAGCCACAATATACCCCTATCCTCCGGGACCTATAAAAACTGATCCAAAGATCTTTTATTTTTTTCGCTCGCCAACTTTTGGCTCCAGACCATTTAGCTAGCTGCAGAAATGCTGAACTTCACTCACGATATACCCCTGTCTTCCGGGACGAATCAAACCTTGTCCAAAAATCTTTTAATTGTTTAGTCTCGTCGAATTTATTCCCCAGAGTGGTTAACGCGTATGAAGCGCTTTATCCCACTACACCTGGGACCTATAAATCTGATTTAGGCTGTTTAAAGACCTGACGCGACGGGGTTTTTAAACCCCACGGGTTTTCATACTTTCGATTTTTGTCGAACTTATCATATTTTCGTGAATTTTGTGTACTAGAAACAATACATCTTTTAACTGTTTTATGTCCTGGTAGAGTTTTTTGACACCGACAAGTCTTCAACCTGTAATTTTGGCCAAACCCTGTATGTTTTTGCGATTTTCAGGGAAAAGTAGAAAAACATTTTTCAGCTATTTAGTAATCTTTCCTAGCTATTTCGTTTTTGCGAAAAACTACTATCAAGCCTCTTTTTTTAATAAAAACCCCATAAATATGCCTCCTTTTAAAGAAAAACCATTATCAGGCCTCTTTTTTTAATAAAAACCCCATAAATATGCCTCCTTTTTAAGAAAAACCATTATCAGGCCTCGTTTTTTAATTAAAAAAC
>JAQFZX010003662.1:0-11205 GCA_034682405.1 Hydroisotoma schaefferi | reverse complement strand
TGAAAAAAATCCGTCACGAATTTAAAAAGTTATTGTAAATTCGTCCTGCTGCTCTCGCATAGACACACCCTGTATATGAATAACAGCATCATCTGCAGAAAATAATAAAATACCCAGGCCAAGGATGGAAACTACGGAGGACGGAATCATCGCAGCTTTTCACAATTTAAATGCATACTAAAGTATGATGAATCTGATGATCATATAAGGACTACCAAAAATCGAGGAAATGCAACTCTAGCTACAATTAAAGTCCGGGGTTCGACCGAGATCAATGTTAACGTTAAATTACCAAGTACATCTTCTATTGTAAAAGGGCTGCTATGATATGGAAACGGTAAATCGGGGACCGGTTAGTTAGTTTATGCTTAATCGGATTTTGGCATAAGCTAGAAAACTAGAAAATGCTAAGAAACTTCTAGAAAATCCTATTAAATTCTGTATAAGTTCTTTTAACGTGTTTGTGCGTGTGTGGTGAAAGTTAGTAAAGGGTAAAAAGTTCATAGACTATGATCAAGATAATTTCTATATCCATTTATTCTGCTCTTATTCATCTTTTGAAGTACGTAAATACAGTTGGGATACTCATATAGTGTGATATACATCGTAAGTACGCAACAATGATGATGAGGAGGATTATAATGATTGGAGATGACAGGGAGGATGATCGGATAAGGGTTTTCTGTCGTACAACATAAGTCCTCAGGAGACAATTGATCGTACTAGATATTATTCCACGCTCAATGTGTAAGGCTTATCGCTTATAGTTCCTTGTCTCGCTTGAACTTCTCCCACTCAAGTCTCTCAAGGGGGGCTTTAGGACCCCAGTCATCTGATGGACGGAGTGACAATTTCACTTTCTGGAAAAGAATAAGACGAGGTTAAAAAATAAACTACAAGAGAGAAGAGAATGAGATTCTAATAGGATTTTTTTATATTAACATTCGAGAAACAAAGATAAATCACGGGAGGTTTGTGAAAGTTTTTTTTATAAGAACTCTTATGGCAGATCCCTGTGGGATCTTTGCTTGATCTATTAGTAACAGTACAACTGATTTTACTTTAAGGATTAGTTGCTTCTAACAAGGGAATAAGGACGAGCAGCTTACAAAATCAAAGGTAGTTTGGGACTTTGTAAGCTGTTTTGGAGTATAATAATAAATAAGAAGCTTGCTAATAACAAGGTTTTAAAACTCTTCTGTCCTTATGACATCTTTCTGATTTTTTAAAAAAACTTTTGCCTAATTTATCTGTTTTTATTTCTGAGGAAATATCTGATGAAGAAAATGTTCCAATTCAATTGACTTTCGGAATACTTTGTTGCTGAAGCCTTCATGTTTCATCGACTTTGGGGGAAAACTGAATAACTTTTTTAATAAAGTACATGCTTGGAATGGGAATTTTTTTAACAAAGTAATTCCAGGAATCTGTTACAAAGAAAAAGGAGCTTCCTTCTTTGTGTAAAGTATCAATAAATTTACTTTCCATAGTACATTAAACATACATTATAGATATTTATTGCAGCTAGGGTAAGCACACGTACGCATCTGCCTGTTATTTGTTACTCCAAGCCACAACTGGATACAAAAGCATAGATTATGATACAACAGTAGTTTGTTCAAGTATGGACATTACCTGGAGAAAGCTGAGATCTGAACTGGCAGAAGTACCGTCCGAGCCAAGACTTCCCGAAGATTTCTTACCCATTTTGAATACAGAATGAAGGGCGCAGAGAGGGACTAGGCCGAGTGCGATGGCTGCCAGCAACCAGCCACAAACTGAAAATACAATTTTTTTTTATAGAATTTAACTCAATTTGCGTGTTTTTAAAAATTTTTTAAAATTGAAAAATAAAAGTTTTTAAAAAAATTTAAAAATAAAAAAAAATAACTAAGCAAATTAAGTGATTCCAACTATTCTCCAAGTATTTTTCCTACAAAATAAGTCAAAGTTTAACCCAACCTTTTATCTACTTTAACTACTGAAAATGAAATAAAATCACAAATCAGTACTCTCTGCCAATCACACAATACAATACTCATTAATTGTTTTTACTACTGCAAGATATGCAATTGTTGCTATTGATTCTAAATCTAAATGCAGTTGTAGCAAATGCTATCCTCATAACATTCCGGCCTCATTCTTACAAAAATGCATTTATGTATCCATCCAAGGGACCGACTTCAGGAAAATCACAGGGATCACACTATTATATCTTTGAAAGAGCTAAATAGTATCTTTGGAGTTTAGCTATATTATATACACATTCAATGGCCTGATAGTAGCGTCACTGATAAAAAAAACTCCCCTGAGAGTACATAAGCATGAAGATGCAATTCAGTTCACTTCAGATAACATATTTAGGCTCAAATGAACATAAAATTGATACAGAAGCAAACAAAGCCAAGCCACTTGAGCAAACGTAATCAAACTGATCCCTAAAGGCTATCTGTATTCAATCCGTGAAGCAAACAGAAGCAAATGTCAATAAAAAAAAATGGCAACCTTTCCAAAGCTTAGCTCACTAGTCAGGGAATGTTTTTGTATATCTTTTATTCTGTTCTGCTATCAGTAAAAGGAAGTCAGTAGTTGTATGAAACTGCTGTCTTACTTTACTGAATGACAGCAAGTCAAATTAAGACAAGAGAATTGAGTTATATCTATACGGACTTTACTGCAATCCTTCTTTTTTACAAAAGTTAGCCTGGTTGCTGACCTGCTGCAATGTGAATGGATTCCACGGATTTTTCACTTGATTGCATAAAGTAGGAAGAAAGCTTTGTGCAAGAAATCGGAGGATTTTATTCTGAGCTAAAGCAAAACAAATCCTTCTCATAGCTCAGCTTTTTTGGGGCTTTTCTAGGATATATATAGGGAACATGCATGAGTAGTCCGGCCTTGAATTCGAAGTACCAGGTGCAGGTAGGCCTTATTTTTCATTAATGTTTAGATGGGAAAAAAACTTTTGTTTACAGCAAGTTAACAAGGTATTCAATAGGCAATTAATGTTTCAAAATAACTCATCCTTTTGAAGGGATATTGCTATTCTTGGGGTCAAGGAAGCAGGAAACTGGTCAAGAATTCAATGCCAATCACCAAATCACAGAACTAACTGACCGCTAAATTACCTTGTATGGCATCCTTAACAGATTTAACATTAAAAAAGTCGAATGAAGATTATCCTTTTCGTGATCAAGATTTATGTTACGGGGTACTTCCATTTACTAAACAATAGGTCGCATAAATCAAAACCTAAAAGCTCCTTCCCAAAGTCCACGGAAGCCAGGCTTTCCACCCACCCGAACTGACGAATAATGCACTCAACATAATGTAATAAAGTTCGGTAAAGAGAGAGAGCAGAGATTAGATCTATAACTTTTTTCTAGCCAGAGTAAACGGTGTTCGGAATCCAAATTAGAGACTCTTTCTCGTTGTAACAAGTAACCTCATTGTGGAAAAACTAGGTATATAATACCCCAAGAGATAGTGCCTAGCTAGAGTGATACTGAAGATGTGATAAGATGCGGTATAAAGATAAGGAGATGAAATAGTGCGTGATTGACAGACCAATAGCGGAGGTAGGGAAGGGGACATCGTTGTAGTTGAGGGGCTCAGAGACTGCCAAGGAGTAGATGAGAATTCCGATGAGGACCAAAGGTACGAAAAATCCCCAGCAGAATTTCCAGTACCAACTGATTGAGATTCGGAGCATGAATTCGATGTCTTTGCAGATGTTCTCTAGTCCGTAGACCCAACTGATTCCAATCACCTCCAGAGTCGCCAACACGTAGATTGTAAAGTTACCACCAAAGTTGTCTACCAGTGTTAGCATGAACTGTCCTCCCTATGTAAGAAAGAGCATCAAATTAAGATTTTATTAGTAGTTTTTCATTCGATCTCGACAGTTGAAGTGTGTCAAGTGACACGGTGACGATGTGTAGGGGATACAATAGATTTGCAGCAGTTTATGGCCACCTCTCCTCGGTAACGAGGCTTTGGCAACTCACTTTTTACGGTGTGATCATGCAAAGGAACCTACAAAGCACTCTGTCTTTTACCCTTTTATTCTCCGCAAAAACGACTAAATATGGTCGGACATGCTACAGATTTAGGGTATGTTTTAAACTTTTCTTAAAATTCCCAAATGGATACGTGATATGTCATGCACGTACTCGCGAGACTGTTTAAATCATAGCCGTTTAGCAGGCTGCAGGCACATAAACTATTTCATGATTAATGCCAAATTTTTATTACGTGATCTACTTTGCATACAAACTATAAACTCTCCAGATTTTACTATGTCAAACTTCCTATCTTAAAAACAAGATCTTTGTTCCTCAACATACTTTACGAATCTTTTGAAAGTTTCACATACAACGGTTTTCATCCCTGAAACTCTCAAAATATGACTAGAACATTCTACATAAAATAATTTCCAACTCAGATATGGTATGAATAATTCCCTGTAGTACGTCGGAGCTTTTACAGCTCTAAAGAACGAGGAGAAACCCGCAGGGGGTTGTTCCATCCTCAACTAAACTAACTTACATTGACGAAGAAAAGGTTATATAATAACTTTCTTTACAATATATCATTTTTCTGCAAGGACTACCTCCCTACTCAGGGACAGTGCTACATTGCAGTTTACTTACTCCCACACAGATGAAAGATGACATAACATGCATAGTCCTCAAAATGAGATTATTCCCAACTCCCGATGTCGGGCTGGTTAAGGAGATAGAAAATAGAAAAAGTCCCAAAGGAAAACACAAAGTTTCGAGTGAAACTTTCAATCAGAATTGGATAAATGGTTCGCCTGGATGAGAAAAAATCATCCGATTTTAGACCCTTACCTTAAACAGACATTCGAACTAAAGTGGACAAATTAGGGTGGACAGATGGACGCCTCACAAGAAGATCATTATTTTTCTTTCCCCAAACCTATCATGCCTTTTATTTCATGGGAAAAGTACTAACTTTTACGTAAAGTAAATGGAAGGGACTTCTAGGAAGTATTTGAAATTAAATTGGAAAAAAAATTAGAGAGCAGGATTTTTATTCGGAAAGTAACTATCCAATCAGTTCTCCTCGGGTTGTGATAAATCTGACCCACTTTGGAAGAGACTGGACGAAGGACAGGGAAAGGGATGACATGGAGAGATGAGACTGAGGGTCACTTTTACAAGGGTTGTGACTTCTATACTTTACTAGAGAAGTACCGTATTTCCCGATTTAATTCCCCTGGGGAATTATTGTTTCAAATGGCCCGAACCACCTGGGAAATTATTGTTTCAAATGGCCCGAACCCCCTGGGGAATTATTGTTTCAAATGGCCCGAACCCCCTGGGGAATTATTGTTTCAAATGGCCCGAACCCCCTGGGGAATTAAACCGGGGGGGAATGATTTCGGGGTGGGGAATTAAATCGGGAAATACGGCAGTCAAGTCTATTTCATTCAGGAATATCGATGCCGGCGTATAAAGAACGATTTTGGTCAAGACTTGTATGCTATTTAAAACTGAAGGAAGCTAAGCTATCAAGGTAGAGCATTAGCATTTAGTTTTTAAATATTGGTTACATATAGTGTAGCGATTTTACTTGTAAAAAGGATTTTTTCTAAGGTACTTGTTCGGATAAATATGACAAAACCGGGGATAAAGATTTAGGTTTCTACACGCCGTAAATCCTATATCAAAACATTCCGATCTGTTTCTGTAACTAAACAAACATTTTATTCCGATGACACCGTACATCCCCGATCTATGTGTACATCTTAGGCTACTATTCACTTAAATTAAGATCGTTATTGTTGGAAAGAGCTATAACTAGAGCGATGTTGTGATTCTTGGATAAATGGTAGTTTTTAGCTCTTATCGGTACCCGATTGTGTACCTACCTTCCTACCTACCTACCTAATCTAAATCATGGGATATTTTTTCTCGCGATGTTTATTTATTTCTAGTTAAGTTGTGTCATTATAAGTTGGCATACCGGAGTGACATAAATGAGTCCGATGAGAAAGGCTGCGGAACAGAGTCCAGCAGTTACATAAAATTTAGACCAGGAGGGAAATTGGTCACAAATCACCGTGATCACAGCCATTTGCCATGAAACTGCTGAACCCACTCCTAGGCTGAATAGCATCAGGAAGAAGAGGACGGCGAACAGCTGAAACCAACATAAACCAGCATTTTTACTCCATAAACCCAAATACCACTACTACTTTTACGTAGGCTAAAGTTTTAACGATAACAAGCATGAAGTTGATGTTCGCAGGAGAACCTTTCTCGAAAGTCACATAACACAAAAGTAAAATAGCTCTAGATTGGGGAAATTTATTGGTGGAGAAAGAAAGAAAAGTTCTGGAGAAAATGTCCACCGTCCAATACAAAATTGAGATATTTAGGTAGTTGTTTTAACGTGCAGTTCTAATAGTAAAATATATTACAAGCTTAGAAGGCAACTGCCAACAACGTGTGGTGCCTTTCTTTCCTGACGGTGTTAAAAGCTAAGTATTGGTAGGTTTGGGTTAGATTAATAGGACTAAACGTATCGATAATACTGAGTGGAGAAAGTGCTTTGATTCTTAATGGCAAATTCGGGATAAACTAAGATTCTTGGCTTTGGGCTGGGCATGTGTTTTCAATGGAGTGTTCAGATATGGCAATAAGTTTTGGATAAAAGATCAACTTTTTAATATATACTCTATGTAGATATTTAACGTGGAATAAATTCGATTATGTAACGTAAAGAATTAATATAACAATAAGCTCAAATATTAGCTAACTAATGAAGAGAAAATGGAAGGAGAAATTCATGCTCACGAAGTGAAAGGATGCTCGAAAAAATTGCAGAAATTAGCAGTAAATCATAGAAATCTTAACGAACGAACTTACTCCTATAGCCTACGGTAAAAACTTGCCAATAATTTTTATCTTCGTTTAGGAAATTAAACCCACTAAAGCATATTTAAGTAGCTAAATCTAGAAATAAATTATAATGAAGTCAGCAAAAAATATTAACGAGACGAGTAAAAAATCCTAGATTCTTTTTTAAAAAGTCTGTTAGGTATTACTTTTTTATTTATATTTGTTCTTCCTTGTTCAGCTCACCTGCGGAACGTAATCGAATTTGGCAATAGCTGTAGCATAAGAAACGAAGACAAGGCCAGGTCCACTTTTCGCAACCTCCGAAACTTCAACATCCATCTCGTGAGCCAAGTTACCAAGAATTGCGAAAACGGTAAATCCTGCCAACAAACTGGTAAACGTGTCCATCAAGCTTACTATCATTGCATCTCTGAAGAGGGTCGATCACCAAGGCAGAAAAGGACCGTAGGAAGACACAAAATTCATATAAAAAAATTATCATAAAGTATCATTTGGACAAGAGCATTTGGTTAGATTAGATTAGGGTGGTTGGACGAATGGATGTCCACTTTTCTAAATCTATGCTACGTGTGTAGTCTTGTCATGTCATGGGGGTTAAAAAATGGGAAGAATTCTGTGCTAGAAGAAAAAAGACTCTGGCAACTATACTCAACTCATAGAATATATTATTAAACTTTCCCTGTGACAGATAAAGAAAGTGAACTTTCTCCAACGAAAAAAAACACATGCTGTTTATTATACATGATCCTATTTCATTGCCATTTTTGAACCATATGCAGAGCAACAAAGCATCGTTTTTATTAATTCTTTTTTTTGTATAAAGTTATACTGAAATCAAAATGAACTTTTCTATAACCTTGAAATGTAATGACCCACATTTTGGGGTATTTAATTGTAATGATTAATAGTAATAATAATAAAAAATTTTCTAACATCTTGAGTGTGAAAGAGTTTAATATGGAAAGAAGTTGGTTTTCAAAATTTTATAATGAATTGTGGATCATTTAGCGTGTTTTATAAGACGTTTTAAATAAAACTGCGTTTAAATGTTGTGTAGATTGAGTTAAATGGGTCATGTTTTCTGGTTCTACAAATTCGTGAGTGATTGTCATGGTTGATGAAGATAATAGATGATGTTTCATGTGGATGGATATTATTAAAAAGTATATCTCTTGTGTGGGTTTTAAATAATAATATGGGATATAAACATACCGGTAGACATTATGTCGGAAGGGGTTGAAGGAAGCGTACATGACGATCGGACCGAATCCAGTTGACAGGGAGAAGAAACATTGGGAAATGGCAGCGTACCACACATGTAAATTTCAAAAGAGAGACCACCATAGCCCATTTTATATAACTTTCGTATCATATAAAGTCATAAGTCAGAACATTTTAGTTAGCAATAGTAGTAGTAATAATTATAACAGTAGCAATATTAGTATTATAGAAGAAATAGTAGTAGTAGTCAAAGTGGTTGTAATAGCATAAGTGGTGGTAGTTAGTAGCAGTTGCAGTAGTAGTAGTAGTAGTAGTAGTAGTAGTAGTAGTAGTAGCAGTAGTAGTAGTAGTAGTAGTAAATCAAATAAAAAACGGTTGCTCAAAACCAAATGCACACATGCATAACTACATAGGAGCCACAAATCAAATACCGCATGACGGATGAATAAATAAACAAATATCTCCATATTCCTCGTGCCAATTCCATCCATGTTCGCATGTTCTTATCATCCGCTCTCTTTGAACATCAATGTACGTGTATGAGTGCCTAGCCCTGTTGACAGCTTTTCATATATTTCTACTACTACCACTAATATTCATAGTTTGGTAAAAACTGTCATCAAAGGGATTCTTGTCTTTGCATGTCATTCTGCCTGTTTAATCTAACAGACAACCAGTGCTTTCTTTTGTGAAACCTCATCACACGCATGCATGTTTACACTGCATCATTAAAAATGATGGGTGGGATAGTAAGGAATATTTTGTTCAACTGTCACCGTCACTGATACTGTCAGTAGATTTAAAAGGATCTACTGGATGGAATAGTGACAGTATCAATTCGCTCGATTGGATTGGATATTCAATTTAATTGTTAAGCTACGGATGGATAGACGTAATCATTAGTTTAATAATGGAATAACATAGACGTTAAAATCTCTAGACAGGATGTCTAAATGAGGTCGGGATATTTTATTACGTGTGTCAGGTCAATTTTCTGTCTAACATTCCAAATTGAAAGATGCTATATGACTAAAAACGTAAAAAAGGAACGCATTTGTAGAAGGGGTTTTTGTTGTTTGAGTCGTACTGCTGCTAATTCTGTTTCTTTTTATAATGGCCGTATTTATAAAAGTAAGTTCTGCTGGTTGCTGGTTAAAAATAGTGGAAGAAACGAACACAATGTTCAAGAAACGGAAGGGCTTTCCTTCCTGCTCTTAAAAAAATAGCGATGTGACTATGCGAAATAGCCTCTTCTGCTATAAAATAAAACAACATGATCTAAAATCCCGTTTTCTTGATCCTTAACTTTTATACACTATACCTTTGTTGTTCCTACTACTAATTCTACTTGCACTACTGCAACTCTCCACTTCTTGTGAAATTAACATTGCAATTACTTCGTCCCTGATTTTTATGTCGTCTCGTATAATAAAGCATAAAACCCGTAGTCCCGGTTTTACTTAAGTACTTTTATGCGATAGAATTTACATTTTCCTGAGTCTTCACACTTATCATTATTATGGCATTATTATTATTTGCATGCTGTGCTACAGTACACTACATCTTTGTCCTTTTTACCGTTCTCATTCCACAGTAAAAACCTATTTTTTAGTCCTGTTTTAGTCCGAATGTTATAGTTAGATTTGAACACGGTTAGTTGCAGTTTTATGTGATTTATGCATTAAAAGTTGTTTAGTTTAACTTAGATCTAATGTCTGCACTGAAATAAGTAGCGATAAGGTGCACAATATATTGAAACCACTACCTTACTAACCTACCATAGACAAAGTTTAACCTCTCTCCGTGTGAGAGAGCTAGAAGTTTAGCTAAGTTTAACCTACAAATAAAAAGTATAAAGCTCTCGGAATACCTTTGGGTCATAAAGTTTGTCCCACTGAGGTCGAATAAAGTACATGATCCCATCTATAGCCCCTTCCTTGGTGAGCCCTGTAACTAGTAGGACTAAGAGGATGACATAGGGATAGATTGCGGTAAAGTATGCCACTTTTCCTGAACTTTGGACGCCCTTAACTATGGAGAAAAATACAACGAGCCATGAGAGAAGGTAGCATAACGTAAGTCTCCATTCAGGTAGCCCAATCCCTTCGTCGATATTGTCATATTGTTGGAGAACTTCTTTTCTGCAAAGGGGAAATAGAGGACATTAATTAACTTATATAAATAATTTAGATTTTGGGACAGTTCCAAAGCGAATTTCGGAAAATGAACAAGTGAAAGACTTTAGTTTTTGCACAATTTGAACAGTAAGCTGAAGTATGCAATAGGTAACGGGAAGTATATTATTCACTGAGTATTGGTATAGATTTTGGAACCTTTTATTGAATATAAATTAAACCAGAATAAAACAGAACCGTTTAAAGCAAAAACCATCCTTACTCAAAGTAAAGCTGAGCTAAATTAGTTCTCTGCGTTGCATTAGTCCCCTCCTCTGGATCCAACATGGTTCCATTCGCAGAACAATAATCCGTCCATCTAGGATCGCACTTTGTCCAAGGAAGTTCCTTTTGAAAGGACGCAAAGAAGTAGAAGACAGTTAGGGCCATTACAGAGACATAGTAGCTAACGACACAAAATGAGCCCAGGGTCGACCCATAACCAACACCTAAAGGGATCCAAAACAATAGACTATAATAATCTTATAAATCTCCTAAAATTCTTCCAATTCTTTGGAAACGAACCTTTAAAAAAGGGAGCAAGTTTCCAACACTTGACCTGTCCATAACTACAGAATTGACCTAGGGAAAGTTCCAAGAAGTAGATAGGCTTTCCGATAAAAAGTAAAACGATAAGATAAGGGATTAGAAAGGCTCCTCCGCCGTTTATATAGGCCACATAAGGAAATCGGTAGAAGTTTCCTATCCCTACGGACATGGCTATGCAGGAAAGAAGGAACTCTATGGGGTTTCCCCATTGCTCTCGATCTCCAGGTTGTGCTCCTGTAGATGCAGCCTGAAATAAGGTCAAAACAATTTTTATGCAAGATTGGCCTCATTTTAATATAGTGTGTCCAGCGACGCACGCAATGCTTCTGATTTGTCATATCTCAGCCAATTCTTACTCGATTTTTATGATG
>JAQFZX010003661.1:0-11215 GCA_034682405.1 Hydroisotoma schaefferi | reverse complement strand
TCGGTTTGCTCTTGTGTCTTTTCTGATTTTGTCGGTTTGCTCTTGTGTCTTTTCTGATTTTGTCGGTTTGCTCTTGTGTCTTTTCTGATTTTGTCGGTTTGCTCTTGTGTCTTTTCTGATTTTGTCGGTTTGCTCTTGTGTCTTTTCTCATTTTGTCGGTTTGCTCTTGTGTCTTCTTTTCTGATTTTGTCGGTTTGCTCTTGTGTTGTTTCTCATGTCGTTTGCCCTTATTGTGTCGTTGACTGAGCATCTTTTAATACATATAGTTTATGATATTTTAACCTGAACACAGCAAAGCGAAATGTAAAGTTTTAATAATTAGAAAGCCCTTGCCTAATTTTAGAGCGGTGGATGCCAGCCTACAACCAGGAAACCAATATTCTCAACAAGGCGTTTGACGCAACATCCTTGTTATTGGTTGGAAGCTTTATCAGTGCAGCGTCCATAGTTGTCCTTCACTACTTGATGTTTCCGAACACAGTGGTCTACTTCAATTCAGCGCTTCCCCCTTTCCTTCAAGAGAGCTGGACGATCTACCTTATGGGAGGGGTTCTTATCTTCATAATCCAACTCACAACATGGAACTCCATAATGTTTTTAGGCCTATTCGGCCTCTGCTACACCGCCATTGTCTTGCTAATGAGCCGTGAGTTTAAAATCCAGAGATTGGGTAGCTCTCAGAGGATAAGTCACAGGTCATCCGATAACCTCCGCAGAGTTGATAACCTCCTGGGGGAGTACAGGCAGCTGGAGCGACTCCATTACGAAATGATGGACTACGTTGGACCCGTTCTTGCTCCATTGAATGCTATAATAATGCAAATAAGTCTAGGCTGCAATTACCTTCTCATCCGGCAATGGTCAACGCTGGAACTTAGCACGAAGCTTAACTTGATTGCGCTAGATTGTATTTTCCAAGTTGCATGGATGATTACTCTGACCTTTGGGGGTATTTTTCATAAGAATGGGGTAGAAACTATAAAGTCATGGAAGAACTTGGAGATGGGGTCAAAATTAGAGGCCAAGATTGTTTCAAGGTTTAGAAAGTCTTGTAGGCCTTTGGCGTTAGGCACTACTGGGCTGTTTACTATTCATAGACTGTCGGTATTAAAGTTTATGAGGAGGGTTGTGAAGGGTACTATGACGGTTCTTTTGACCCACTAAGTGTTGTTCTCAGGGTTAATTTTATAATTTAAGATCATTCATCTATTATTTAGGTACGATTAGTAAACATTGTTAAACATTGAGTTAAAGCAACTGCGAAGTAAAGATATAAAAGTTATGAAAATAAAAACTAGCAGTTTGAATAAAAACTCAAATGAATAAAGTAAATAATATTGTTGTGGGTAAATGTGGCTTGTACAAAACTAAAACAATAGATTTCGTTTTAAATTGGATAATAATATGTATCAGTAATCTGAAAAACATTTTAATAAAATCCTTTCGCAAGGAAGGGAGCATTGCTCAAGCTAAGCTACTACTTACTTTGTATTTGTTTTAGTTGTAAAAATGTGTTTATGAACCGCCGTCTTATTGATTTTAGTTTCATAAGAGCAACAACAATTCCTGATAAATGTATAACTCAAAAGTTAGGGTTTGCGTAAGCATAAATACGGGTTGATTTTAATTTCGTATTACAAGAGCACTGGGATATTTTTTCATTTCTATTACGACTTGTTTCGCTATAACTGTTTTAAAAAATTCCCGTAAATTATAATAAATAGAGACTACCACGCTACCACTGAGTTGAGAATGTTATCTGGAAATAAGCGGTTTAAAATATCATGACCAGGCATGATATGGGTCGTTTAGTTCGGATCGGCTAATAGTGATTATGGGTTCAAAATCGAGTTACTCGTTTATGGATTTAATATTTACAAAATATTTGCATCATTGCTTGCAAAACTAGAACTAATCAATGGTTTATTTTTCAAGCATACATTCAGTAATTACAAAGATAAACTAAGTAAGCTCTTTCCGTCGAGCTCATGTTTCGTTCATGTTTGAGTTCCTTTTGAAAGAAATGGAGTAAAAGCACAATTATCTTGACAACTCTTTTACTTGATTTCCTCCTTTCATATCTATTTGAAATTTGTATAATTAGTTTTGACATTTTGTAGGTAAAGATAGAGCAACTATGATTTGAATTAAACGTTCTGGAATTGGAATTTGAATCGATGCTGTCCATTCCTGCCATATCCATCGGCCGCAGTGGTTCTAAAAATATGGATTATTGAAGTTAATTTGCTGTGTGAACTATTCAGTACTTCAATAGTTAAGTTTGGTTCGTTTTACAGAAAGTATAAAAATGTTTAGCAAGCGGAATCTGAGAATTATGAAATTTATTTTAAACTCGTGTTCAACGAGGAGATCCTATTCAGTCCCTATAGAAGTTTTTGTAAGTAAATCAGTAAAAAAGAAGCAGCAAACTGTAGAACTGCCAAAAGTATTTAACGATCCGTGGATCGTTGCAAAGTTCCGCGTAGCATGGATCCTACAGATTCTTTGCACAGGAAATCTCGGGATTCAATCGCTTCTATCCAAACTTCGTGGGGATCTTCATACCTTTAACTATGCCAGTGCCTGCTTTGTCTGTTTTCTAATGAATCAGGCGATACAGATCATTTTCGCTATTGATCCGAAGACTCTATCAAAACTGATCAATGCTACACTTGGATTTACGACCGAGTTTCATAGTAAGTATTGAGTGGAGTAACAAAATATATCGTATTTGTGGTTAATTTCCCTGGGAAAATATAAAAAAAGCTTATTGACCTGACCAGAGTAGAATATGGTCTATTTATTATATCTTCATTTTAAAAGCAGTTCACACTTTACTTTTAATGTCGAAAGGGAGAATGGGAATTATTTATAATTGCAGATATAATAAAAACTGAAAATGTACATTGTAGTAGTAACTTTTATGGTTTTTGAACCTTTATGCCATGCAAAAGTAGACCAGAGACATTCATGCAATGCACTTGAGTTTGAGTGTCGTTTGCATAATTGTTTGTTGGCCCATTATTAAGGGATGAAATCCCTTTATGGAAATGCTCTTTCTGTACGTACGTACGTCTGTGGCCTTCGCCCATGAAGACATGAATATTTTTGAACCTATGTTTTTCTTAACACTAGTCTACTTGTACTAGCTAACTATATTTAGGTTACATAATAACATTTCCCTTTTTATAAATTACTTCCACTCTCATCCGGGACTTATTTTAAAATTCTTCTTCTACGAGTATTTGCCTGTATTTGAGAATTTCTGACATGAAATTTGCTACGTTATTTGTCGTATCCTTATTGTCTGTTGTGATTTGACGATTGTTTGTAGTTGAGTTTCTTCGTTTCCTTTCTCGTTTGTAAATTCGACACTTATGAATGAAATATTCGAGTGTTTCAGGCTCATGAAGGTTACAAAACTTACAGATATTATCAGAGTCTCCCTTCACTCTCAAAGTTATGCCAAAGTTGCTTATAATATTTAGATTTTTTAGTCTTATTCATGAGATTGCATTAGTTGTATAATACGGTGGTGGATTGCATTTTACGTAATTTGCATATTTATTATTTTCATAGATAGGGGTCGCATAATGTTTATTTATTTTTGAGGAATTTAACTTTTCCAGTATCACATATTGGCGATCACAATCATATTCTCTTATAATTATATTATATTGTGCACATCGTTAAGTAAGACTTCAGGTGATTAGGTTATCCATCCAGTTATTATTATAGCCTAGACTATTTACCTTGCTTCTAAGCCTTGCTACGTAGTGAAATTTGTCAGTCTCTTCAACGTTTATTCTATTTTCATTGTCATCTATCTCTTAAAGTTTAAAAACACAGTTTGGGATGTCTATTATGTTCCATACGCATCAGTTTGACGGACCCAATATGTTTTAGCTTGTGTAAACACTTTAATTTGTAGGCCATACATGCCACATTCGATTCTAAATAGATAGTCTGTAATTCGGCTGTAATTTGTCTCACCCCTAGAAGGTTTTAAGAAAGGACCCCTGTATTTATTCCAGAATTTCTTCATCATTAAAGACGGATAGTAAATAGAATAAACTGTTTCAATGCGTTCCGAGAAATTCTACTCGTTTTTTAACGCAAATGAATGGAAACGATATTGAAAACGGAAACCCAATAAGCAAACCTTGCGTTACTTCCGGTAAAATTCGCATATTCAGTATATGTTTCCCTGAACAGAGCATTAATGAAATGACTAAGGAGAATCCTTTTCAATCCAACCTAAATTCATTGCAGGGATGTTTCCGAGCCAAAATTCATAGTCTTTAATCTACATCGACTAGAATTTTGGATTTTAATTAACTTCATTTAATTTAATTGTAATGAAAGAAAGTCCACTAGTCAGAGGAAAGTTATATGCGAAAGCCCATTGGAACTTGAACTACTGAATAGTAAAATATTATATGGAATTTAGTAGTATCTTCATTAAAAAGACCTTACAAGAAGTTTAAACACTTCCATTGAATTAGAGTAACGTGTATACCATTCAAAACTTGTACAAGAATTTTTAAATATCAAAGACCGAAGTATTTTTCAGAAACGCGTTATTAATATTTATAAAATCATTAAAGAAAAAAGTTCGAGTGGTTTAACAAAGCATAATTTCTATTTAGTACAAAAGCCGTGAAAGAATGCTTTCAATTTCAAACATTGCAAATTCATAGAACCCAGTTATTATGCAGTTACAATGTGCTTAATTTTGTTTAAAGCAAACCATTCAAAACTTGAGGATTCCTCTTTCAATTCTCAATCATCAATATTGTCAAATAATAATAACACAAAACGATTTGTACACACACGCACACACACACATTTAGTACAATGGGACATCATAGTGTAAATAAAGTTCTAAATAGAGATAAGCAACGCTTACCTTCGAGGAAAGGGGAAGAAAATCCTTACCTTGGCGTTCTAAATTATAAGACCTAATTTCTCAACTTCTTAAGGAGGTTGGTCATATTTGACGTCATTGCATGTATATATTTCGACATAAATGTAAAACCCATATGGCAGTGAACTCAACTAAACATAGAAGGCTTCATTTATATTTGTTCCAAGTAAGTACCTATCCTCTATCTGTGCCGTGTCGACGAGGTTACTTCACCTGAATCGAAAGTAATAAAAGCCTCTCCGCTTTAGGAGATTCTTGGCAATTCTAACTTAGACGGTTTCAGTTATCATAGTGAGTCTGAGGTCTTATCTTGGACACTTTTTCTAACCTTTTCCAAGCATCCTCGACGAGGGTACTGAAGTACAATTATAAAATTTTCCCTGCACTTGTAATGGGACTATATTTTTTAAAACATATCACCTACCTGGAGAAAGCTTAGAATAAATCTTTAAAATGCTTAGTTTCCTTTGCTTCTGCTACTCTCTGCAACTTTTAGTACCCTCAGTTTTGCTGGCCCATATTGAAACAGGAGGGGATTTCACGAAAAACGTTGCACAAACCGAGACTCTGAACCGAGAAGATCAAACCTTGAGTGTAGAATCTATTGTACGCTCTAGTGTGAATTTCTTTAAAAAAGATAGTGGTGTTTCAGAGGTGACTTTATTTTCAGTTTTATCTTTGAAATCAAGCTACGATTCTACAAAATTAAGTTTTGAAGTTAGTAGAATTTTAATTCATGAAGAAGCTAGTCCAAGTATAATTTTTGATCGAGATGTTTTGCACTCTTTTGGCCTTCTTAATCAGAACTCTTACCCATCTTATGTCTTTCACTTTTCCACCGCCACAACTTTTGCCATGTACGATTACACGGAATTTAATTTTGACCGGCCACAGCCACCCGTAAACTTGAATCAAAGCAGAACAAAATTGATGAGAGAAGCTCAAAGTAATAAACTTACAAATTGGATTCAACTAATTCCAGGAGGAGTGTTTGGGGTTTACAACTTAGTTTTTCTTGATAAAAACCAACTTGAGGTTCCAAATATATTGGGTTTTACCACACTAGGTTATTTCGCAAGGAATATGTGGAAAATAGCATTATGCGAAATTTCAATTACACCCCAGAAAAAGACGAGAAATGTTGCGTCATCGATAGCACTAAACGACAGTAATAACGAAGGATCCTCCTACCAAACCACGGAGTTTGACTGCGGTAGAGTCGTTTTAAGGGTAGAAGAAGGGGTTTCAAAGCATTCACGGTTTCCTGAAAGACCGAATTGGAATTTGGCTTTACTTGTCGCGAATGTGGAACCTGGTGGGGACCAGGTATCAATTCAATCTACACCGGAAGTGAAACTTTATGATACAATGGACAATTTCCTTTTAGCAACTTTCTCTCATCTATCCCTGTATCTTAATGCGTCTCTGAAGTTCAAATATATATACGAGACCCCACCAAAGGGTCAATTGAAGAGTGGAAGTTGGGGAGGATACATTGATCCTTTGATCACCGGGGTTGCCCACCTTTGTACACTTACGGAGCCTTCTTATCTAAAACTAAGGCTTATATTTACTTCAAGGCCCTTGCTTTTTGATTATATTTCATTCGTCACTGCGCTACCCAGAGAAAGGACCGGTAGCGTTTTTGAAGCTTTAATTTATCCTTTTGACCTTCCAACCTGGGCTTGTCTACTACTTTCCTTTTTTGGCGTATTTCTTGCTTTCCACTTAACTCAATCTCTGTTTCGTATGCAATTGTCTGGGAATAGGAATTCTAAATTGGTAGATTCAAATATATTTCGACATATATTTATGGGGAGCTGGGGAACTTCTTTGTTCATAGCTTTTGAACCAATTTTGGGCCAACCGGGGGATTTTGGAAAAGCTTTAAATACAAAAGGCACCCTTGACAGTAAACGGGAGGGATGCAGGTCGCTTTCGCTTAAAACCATTGTAGATCAGAGTGGTTATAACTTCCGTAGTCGCAAATGGGATTTCCACAGGTTCTTCCTGATTTGGACAGCATGCTTAATGATTCTTAGCAGTTATTACACGTCAAAACTGATTTCCGCTTTTGTAATGCCATATTATGAATATCTTCCGAGGAACTTCAATGAACTGCTAACATCTCCCAAGGTGGACATAAATGCCGTCTTTTATTTTAATAATATTCAGCGCATTCTGCAGCATGTCAATGATTCCGCCTCAAGGAATTTATTGTCTAGAACAAAAGACGTTTCTTGGAATAATATTTCCACGGTATGTGGTATAATTTCCCCTAAAATCGGCTTTTCATGAATGCATCCATTGTAGAAGATTATTGATATTTTTAATTAGCATGAATCATTTAATTTCAGTGTTTTTTGGATACTTTAAACTGGAACAGTGTCTGTCTAGGTTATAATGTAATTATTCAAAATTATGCCGTAATGCATCTCACCGGTCCACAAAGGCAGTCTTTGTTTAGAAAGTCTGAAGATACACTGTTCCCCTATTGGGCCTCTCTGGGAGTATCTAGGGAGTTTCCTGATGTTCAAGGTAAATTACCTTCTCCCTTTTCCATAGTTAAATCACAAGAAAAATCGTTTATGACCAATTACTTAAAGAAACCTTAATATTTGTGTTATTTAAAGCATCCTTGGACCACGTAATCAAACTCTTTGAGCCTAGCGGACTTTACATATATTGGTTTAATAAAAACTTCAATAACAGGAAATCTTTGGCAAAACATGCTGCAGTTGCCATTAACGCAAACAAAACCATGAATGGGTCTTTACCTTGGAATAATGCGGATGAAATAGGAAAGACCAACACAACATCCAAATTGGTTAACTTGTTTGTACAAACAGTTGGCTATGGATTGATTTTATCTTTACTAGGATTTATCTTAGAGTTTCTGATCTATTTTGCCTCAAAGGATAGGGTTTTTTCGATCAAAAACTTCTCAATTCAAAGAACTAAAGGTCCATTAATGTGGTAGAGACTTGGAAGCAATTTGTGTCATTAGTTTAATTGTTGTACACATGGCCCTAATGAATGAATGGATGACTTTAAATATTATGGTTCGGAAAGGTGTCACATCTTAATTGAACTTTACTGTTTTGCTTTATTTTCTTTGCAGTAATAAAGTGAGTTTGACTTTGATAGCTATTTCAATATGAATAACATTTTAGCAGAGGTGCGGTGGATAAAGATGTGAATGCAAGATAAGGCAGCTAGTTATAGTTCAACCAATTGAAGTTTTTTTTGCAGATTTTTGAAAGCTATAAATAATGCTCATTTATGATGAACGAAGAACGAGTAATTATAGGGTATATTCATGACAAACAGCGTAGCGGTTTCTTTCATTTAAGGTTAATTGTTAATTCATTAGGATTATTTGAAATCCAATAGCATAACTATGCAAGAAAATTCTAACAATACTCAACTACTTTCTATCATCTAATCGAAGACCTTTTAGACGGTATGGTGACTCTTGTATGGAAGTGTGCTTTGAACGAAACTAAATTCCCTGTTGGCACATTTCTACAGCGTTTTGGTGAATGATTTGTGGAGAATTTTAAATATTTCAGAAATTGATTGAATGCAAACAGGAAACCAAATGCAAAGCATAGTAGAGTTTCCCCAAAGATGTTTTATATATAAAGCAGAATATTTGCATGGCCTTATTCGTGTAAATGTTAAACAGAATCTCACAAATTATGCACAAAGGATGAACCATTCATGCGGCATGTCAGTATAGGGTTCTATTGATAATTTGATAACCTATTAAAATAAAGGGAAGTTCATCCCCTCATAAAACATCACGCGTAATAAATACCATCATCTTCAGAGAAGTCTATTACATCAAGCTGTCTAGAGAAATGAAGACAATAGGTACACAACACAGTTCCTACTAGCTCACAGTGTCCCAAACACCCCCAAAATGTCTCGCATTGCCCTAACCACCCTAGAATGTCTTACATTTCCCCAAACACCCTAGAATGTCTTACATTTCCCCAAACACCCTAAAATGTCTTACATTTCCCCAAACACCCTACAATGTCTTACAGTGCCCCAAACACCCTAAAATGTCTTACAGTGCCCCAAACACCCTAAAATGTCTTACAGTGCCACAGACACCCTAGAATGTCTCACATTGTCCCAAACAACCTAGACGGGGCCGTTACCGGGGACGTTACCGGCGACGTTACCTGGAACGTTACCGGGGACTTTACCGTGGACGTTACTCCAGACACATCTCGCGCCCACTCCAGACACATCGCGCGCTCACTCCGGACGCATTGCGGTTTCACTCCGAACACATCACGCGCTTGTTTCAAACACTTTCATCCCTTTTGGCTATACCCGTTTACAACGGTTTATTCCCATTAGGAATTGAATGTCATTTGCATAATTGTTTTTGGCATATTATTCACATTAGGGACGGACGTGTGATCTTTTTAGGACACTGATATTTTATTTGCAGAGAACTGGATGCCTGGTTATGACCCGGAGAACAACGTGTTAAACAAAGGCCTGGATATTTTACTTGGGCTGATAACGTTGAACTCGTCTGGAGGAGTTTTAATGATCGTTCTGCACTATCTTCTGTATCCAAACATGGCAATCTACCTCAATTATCTGCTGCCTCCATCTTGGCAACAAAGCTGGATCGTATACTTAGTCGGAGCTGGAATGGTGTTTTTTATCCAAAACTGTCTCTGGAATTGTCTAATGTTCTACTGCATGATTGCTCTAATGTATACCCCCGTTGTACTTATAATGAATCGAGAGTTTAAAATAGGACGACCTGGAGGACGTCGAGAAAGGTACAGAACGGCGGGGTCACTCCGGGAATTGGATAACCTCATGACGGAATACCGGAAACTGGAGATACTTCATTACAAAACGATGGACTATATTGGTATCGTATTTGTTCCAATAAATGCACTAATTGTACAGGTAATTTGTAACTAAAGGAATTTGGGATGTGCTTTAATGAAATACAAGCATAATTTTAGTGTAGCGAAATTTAGAGTCTATGACCAAAACTACAGCGATGGGATAAAATAAAGTTAATCTGGTTTATTCCCTAAATTCCAGATAAGTCTAGGATGCAACTACCTCCTGATTAGAAACTGGTCAAAGATTGATCTCTCAACCAAAATAAACCTTAGCTTATGGACAGTCATGTTCCAGATAATTTGGATAGTTGTGCTAGCGGTCAGCGGGATGTTTTATCGGGATTCGGTAGCGACACTGAAGTCTTGGAAGTATTTCCAAGGAAGGGGAAAGTTCCAGAAGTCCCTCATGTCAAAGTTCAGAAAGTCTTGCCGACCTTTGAGAATTGGGACGGATGGCTACTTCACGGTCAACCGGCTCTCCGTACTAAAATTCATGAGGGGAGTTACAAAGGGGACCATGAGGGCTTTGCTCACTTTAAACTACAAACATTCTAGAAAATAAATTATGCTGTGGAAATAAACATTATTTGAGGGATAACTCTTTTTGGAGAAGCCCAAAAAGGGAATAAAAAGTCATGTTAATTTCTCTTAGTAAATATAGCATTTAAGATATTTCATAAAAACCCATGCAATATTGGGGTTATGTATTCATTTGTTAACTCTCCTTTAAAACTGTTGTCATCTTTCTGTTTGGTCTAGTCTTCATGATCTATATCTCCTGTTGTATGACGGATGTGTATGGAGTAGTGATCACTCTATCATATATACTTACCCTTATATTTAGGGAATTAAAAATCTGCAGACATAAAAATAGGCGGAATACGTCCGATCCTCTTCGCCGCTTTGAAAATCTACCGACAGAATACAGAATACTTAAGATTGTCCATGTCCACGCCATGGATGGACTTTTGCGGAGACGCGGTTGCACCCTTGAACGCCCTAATAATGCAAAATTATGGGCACTAATTTAGAGAAGTAAACCTATCATCTTATGTATACGCTTTTTCAATACTGCAATTATAATTGCAACGTATTGCTTTTACCTTATAGACAACTCATATCCCAGAGGATAGCCCTTGTTCTGTTGGATTTGAGGTAGGAACGAATTGATTATTTTTCATTGGACCTTTTATGGATAGCATCCGAATTTTTTAAACCAATAACAGAAAAAATCCTGGAGAAAACCAGGCTGGCCAGTTTATGAAAAATAAGTTTTGATGGATAAATTGAATAATGTTACGTTTTAATATGAATGAATGAATGAATGAATGATTTATTTTTACTCATAAATAGGCGAACTCGCCCATGGAGTGTACAATATAATATGCTTTACAATAGATTC
>JAQFZX010003660.1:0-11228 GCA_034682405.1 Hydroisotoma schaefferi | reverse complement strand
TTGCTATGTGGAACCGTAATTTTGTGACTGTAAAATAAATAAGACCCCTATACATATTTCTGATTCACCCTGTACATAAAATAATACAATATAAGCTATAGATAGAACTCAAAACTTGAGTCTGGACAAATTATTTGTCCCACCTCTCACGAAACAAAAAAACCTTATGAGTTTTATGCATAAAACACTAATTAAACCCTCCAGGTTTTTCCTGGGGGTTTCTTCAGCATTAAAATATTATTTTGACGCGTCATTATTCCAGTAATAAGCTGCAAGTAACCAGTCTCCAAGCTGATCGTTAATTATCTTTGGTAAATCATCGTAAAAACGGCATAGAAACTACTATAACTCCATAAGCAACTGCCATTCATATCTTCACATTGATGGTTATTGGATATTATTATGAGCATAGCTAATTGGACCAATTAGCCATGGATGACAGGTAGTCATTCTTCAAGGTTCTACTAGTTTTTACCCATTCGACCAAACAAATCAGATCTTATCAATAGTCATTCATGGGAATGAGGGGTACCTGCTTGTTGCATCTGCAGTATGAGCAAAAAATCCATCAAGTCCCTCATATTTAACAATTTTATTACTCCTACTCGAGTCATTATTATTGTGAATAACCAAACAATTCATGTCATATCAAGCTTACATATCTATACACTTTTAAAATAATAAAAACGGAATTAGTTTCCCTGCTGTCGCATTTCCTTTAGCTTTTTGATAGCAACATTTTGGACAAAACGGACGAATATGTTCATCGAGTCCATGTACAATGACATTGCCCTAAATTCACATTCATAGAAAACAAGTCTATTAAAACAAATACATAATATTTCATTAACTTTTCTAAACATGACAGATGAGTAGACGACCTTTAGTAGCCATTCAGTGACAAATTAATAAAGAAATACTGCTTAAAAGTCTGCATAATATCAGAATAATTAACTCAGGGTGAGATACATACAAGGGTAAAGTATGCGTCTATCTACAGGTCATGTCTTTACTGCGATGAATGAGCTCTTTTATCATGGAACCCTTACCCATTTATGGGGTCAAAAAGGTCAGGTTGGGTGTAAGGAGTTATTTCAGCTTGAGTAATCAGTTTCTGAGTGTCGTAAAGTAGCAATGCGGAGAATACCAAGAGTCCCACATAAAGATAGAATGCATACATTGTTGCTGCATAGCTTCCTCTTGGGGGAAAGAAAAAAGTCCCTGGATGAAAAATGGGTCACAAATTACCATTTTGTAGTTTTTTTTTAAATACGAAGTATACAAAATGCTAACCAAGAGTGGATGCCCCAAGCCCTCCAAGACAAATGCCCAAGGGACCTCCCCAAGATAAGAACCTTCCTTCCGGGGAACAATATGCGATGGCCGAGAGACCCAGAACCACACCCCCACTTAGGAGAAATCCTCTAGCTAGAACTGGTCCCCAAAGATGACACATTGGACCAATCGTCACACCCATTATCACCGAATGCATTATCCATACTAGTGGTTTCATACTCAAATACCGGTCAGGATGATAGTCCATGTTTCTTTGGAATAAAAGTAAAGATAAGATAACCTCTCCAGAATAAACTAGGGATCCTTTTTCAGTCTTTTCTTACAGAACGATTACACCGGAAACCACTTGAGCAATGAAGCTGATGACAAAGACCCTTCCTGCCGTTTTCCCCATAAAATGGATAAGATTAGGAGCCCTGGAGGTGCTTATCGCGGTGGATCCGGTGATAAGCACTGAACCTCCGAAATATAAATACGTCTTTTTTATCCTCTCCTTCACAAAGTCTTTCCACAAAGACGACGCGTCTGCAGAGACTTTTGATTTCTGAATTCCGTAATAGCATAAGGTCCCGATTCCACTGAGAGCAAACGTCCCAACTACACCTTGACCTTGCGAGACAAAGAAGCATCTTTGGGTCAAAGGTCATCTCAAAATTTATATTAACTATTCAAAACTTTAGAAACTGACCTACTCGGTTAAAATGTCTTGGATGGGGTTCTATCCATAGTTGTAGAATCTTTGACAATATAATATGCTTATATTTTGTTCTACATGGCGGAGTCTTATTAATTCCCGTTGCATTTGGTAATTTCCGGTCGAATGGACCCCTCTGCCAGGGCAAGGGACCGTTTTTATAACACCGATTCCATGGGGTTGGGGGGTTTGCAGGGAAATTAAGACGTTTTATAAATATTCTTGTACAAAACAGAAGTGCAGATTTCATGGCATTTTTTTTTAAATTCTACAAAAATCTTGGACGCAAACAATGCAACTCTTTTGCATAGAAATAACTATATGCATAAGCTGAGTTAATTTCATCCAAGTAAATCGCCTTTTTTCGAACGGATTATTGTACTTTTTCATGATAACTTTCTTGGTGCTAAGAAACAAGACGAAAGTCATGATAAAATTGGAATGTTTATTTAATAGAAATAATAAGGTTATAGAAAGCAGAGGCACAACCATGAGGGGGGTACCAGAAGTATAATACAAATACCATTTAAGGATAGGACAGGGCGTGGCTTAGCGGGGCCTGTTTAACATGTGAAGGATAGGGCGTTTCATTAATTCTAGGGGGTACATTGGAAAATCAGGGGGTACAATCTACCCTCGTTGGTTGCGCCAATGCTAGAAAGGTCAAAGCCAAGGAACGTCAATAAAAAATCCTGTAATCCAAAGCCAAGGATCGAAGAATAAATGCTGTTACTGTACGCTAGCTACTATTACTAAAATCTTCAGGTTGAAGTTGAAGGCATCCCTTTCCGTCAATTTATACTTTAGTTCTGTACATTTCTAAAACAGTTTTTAATTTAATTCAAAATCTAATATTAACAGAAACTCCGATTGCACTCCAGGCGTGTATGATTTTACACAAAGTTTGACCCCCATTTCTAGTTAGTTAGTGGCATCACTCCTCCGAATTTTGGGGGCCCACTGCATCACTGTCCGAATCCGAACCTAAAGTACACGTTGGATTAAAATGTTCCACAAGATATTAGACATTCAAAAAAGCAAAAAAAAACAGACTCAATAATTAGCCATGAAAATGAAAACGTGTGACGTTTTATACCTTCAGTTTGTACAAAATTAGACTGTTGTGGGGGAACTACTACACCGGGGGAAGCGATCGCTGGTTGAGCACGCTGATTTTGCTGCTGTTGGCGATATCGGACAAATGCAGCCATCAATTGAGGATTTGCCTGCAACATTTGTACAACTTCCCGTTGCTGTTTATCAACACTAATTGGAGATCTTAAAAGGTGAAGTAATCGACGAAGATATTCTTGAGAAGACTGACCAGGGCTTATCCGCTGATTAGGGCTTATCTGCTCATTTCTCGTACCTGAAAAATAAACACAGATAAGTCAAATACCACGCATTCGCAATTTGCGATGATAACTGCGAACATGTTTTTAAACTCTACCTGCTTGCTGCTGCTCCGGTTCCTGTCGCGGCATCCTCATGTTTCCAGATTGTGAAATACCCGCATAGCTTATCTGCTCCATTCCCGATAACCCGATGTCCCAATTTGTCCCACCCACCAATTGTCCAGGAGGATCAGAGGAAGTGTTGGAGTTGGAGTCTAGGCGATGATAAGCGATGTTGTTGGCTGATAACTCCCAACCTTATCTACTCTCCGAAGTTTTGAATTTTGATAATCCGAGTTCGGAAAAAAATACTTTTTAAATCCAGCAGTGATGAGCTTAAAAATTAAAGGGAATTATAAAACGGAGATTGAGAATTCATTAAAAATGAGACAGACTTTTGTATAAAAAAACACAGGAAAATACAAACAAATAAACATTGGACTTTGTCCCTTTAAATTATAATCTTCTTACTCATCTTTTGACTTTTTATAACTTAAAAGTTATTCAACTTTTCCCCCCAATTAATCCTTTTTTAAAAATGAGTCCATAAAGTTGGTCATACAAATATTACGAAATCCAACTTCATTTCTGGTTTAAAAAATCCAAAGAAGGAAAGGTAAAAATAAACACGGAATAACTCAATTACCGTTTAAAAATAACACCGGGATAATTCCCTGACCATAAGCCGCCCTCGTTAATTAATCCGCACGCTATCCTTTACATGTTAAACGGGTTGGGTATCTCTCCCATGTTAAATGCTTCTGGACATCATTCTTTCCTGCATATATTAACGGTTAATATTAACGGTCTTACGATATTGTTATGATGATTATCTGCCAATAGGCTGCGGCTTAATGCCCTGTTTAACATGGGGGTGATAGCCCTGTTTAACATGGGAGTGATAGCCCTGTTTAACATGGGGGTGATAGCCCTGCTGTTTAACATGTGAAGGATAGTGTGCGGCTTAATAAACTGTTGGAATTACGGTATTATTTGTACACGAGTAAGATAAGCTTACCAATAGTTTAAAAATGTGAACTATCAGCTTATCCGTCTTTTTAGTTGATAACTTAAATAACTTGATCAATTCAATCCTGTTGACCTTTTGACCTTCATTTCTA
This sequence comes from Hydroisotoma schaefferi, assembly GCA_034682405.1. Lineage (NCBI taxonomy): Eukaryota > Metazoa > Arthropoda > Collembola > Entomobryomorpha > Isotomidae > Hydroisotoma > Hydroisotoma schaefferi. Next base: position 6,723 of record JAQFZX010003660.1, on the reverse strand, counting down.
GCTCCAGCTTCAAGACTTAAAAATGGGAGGGGTCAGTAGAATATCGATAGGTCAACTCCACCGAATACTAAAAAGGTCACACCCCCTAACAGTCCTGAACTCCCCGGTGTTGGGGTCATCTACAGAAACCAGAAGGCACATCGGGATGTTGCCCAACCTGTCCGAAAGTCATGAAATGTTGCGAAAAAGTTGCAGGGATTTTGCCTCAGGGGAGTTGGCTCCAAATGCTTCGAAATACGACAAAGATCACCGATTTCCACAGGAAATGGTCGCAAAAATGGGAGAATTAGGTTTGATGGCCATAACCCTTCCGGAAGAGCAGGGTGGAACTGCTCTAGACTACCTTGCCTATGCCATAGCCATGGAGGAGATATCCAGGGGGTGTGCCTCTGCTGGGGTAGGTCATTAATCATATCTAAAACTGAATTTAAATACTCTTTAGCTACCTAAAACCTTGACGGTAAGCCGCCCGCGTTAATTAAGCCGCATCCTATCCTTCCCATGTTATATAGAAGTATCTCTCACATGCTAAACATGCTTCAAAACATTTTTTGTTACATAATAAGCCGCGGCCTATTGTCAAGGTTTATGGTAGGTTGGTTAATTAACGAGATGTCTGCCTCTCTGTTCTTAGGTGATCATGTCGGCCCACAACTCGTTGTACCTAGGCCCCTTAAAAAAGTTTGCCAACAAAGAGCAAGCCGAGAAATACATCCGACCGTTCACAAACGGCGAAAGGATTGGGTGTTTTGCCCTAAGTGAGCCTGGAAACGGAAGCGACGCTGGTGCCGCCTCAACAACGGCTAAAAGTCAAGGAGGGAAGTTCGTTGTGAATGGTACAAAGGCCTGGATTACAAACGGATACGAGTCAGAAGCTTGTGTTCTATTTGCTACGACAGACAAGGCCAAAAAGCATAAGGGAATTAGTGCATTCATCGTTCCAAAACCGACACCAGGCCTTAGTTTAGGTAAACGAGAAGATAAACTTGGGATTAGGGCCTCTTCCACTTGCAACCTTATTTTCGAAGACTGCGAACTCCCCAGGGAGAATTTACTTGGAGAACTTGGATTCGGATTTAAAATTGCTATGATGACCTTAGACGAAGGTAGAATTGGGGTCGCGGGTCAGGCGTTAGGTAAATCGTACAAAATATTATACATAAATGGAACATTACTTTCGGGTTGGCGATATCTAATATTCCAAGCTTAACTTTTAAAGGTATTGCTCAAGCCTCCCTAGACTGTGCTATGGAATACGCTGAAAAGAGGATGGCATTCGGGTCATCTATTCTAAAACTCCAGTCAATTCAAAATAAAATTGCGGACATGTCGATGAGAATAGAAGCGTCGAGACTGTTGACGTGGAGAGCGGCTGTGTTGAAGGACGCTGGGAAACCGTTCACAAAAGAGGCAGCCATGGCCAAACTCTTTGCTTCAGAGACTGCCACATTTTCTGCTCATCAGGCGATTCAAATCCTTGGTGGAATGGGATACGTTTCTGATATGCCTGCCGAACGGCACTACAGGGATGCCAGGATAACGGAAATTTATGAGGGCACTTCAGAAATTCAACGACTTGTCATTGCTGGACAAATCATCAAAGAATATGCTCATTGATAGAGAGCTTTTTTTAAGTTATCCATTAGTGACAGCGACAGATTGCAGATCGCAATTTACAGAGTAATGCTATATATTACTTTAAAAGATTATTTCCGAATGAATCTGTCGGTCGTAATATAAGTACACCACACTGTCTGTACACTTGATACATTTGTATTAAGTTGAATAAAATATATTTCCATATTATGTGAAACAAAACCAGGAGGCAGGATAGTTAGCGGAGAATTTGTAAATTATTCATGAAATGAAACCTTTATAACGAAGTAGGTAAATATAAAATCTGAATTTATTTATTTATAGCACCGCCTGTTTACACAGATTCCAGTGAATCCACCATGTAAATTTTACTGAATTATTTTGCAGAAGCTTCAAAGGAACTGGAACTAAATTCTAAATAAAAATTAAAGCTGAACGTAGCACTGCTCAGATGCTTTTCTTAGCTGATGCATCACTGCCTCTCGCCTCCTTAGGATTGTCCACCCCTTCCCCTTCACCTTTATTAGTATTTTGCTTATTCGTATTAGATCCCCGCTTAGCCGAATCAATTTTTGACATAGACTTTGCTGACCTCCTCGGTTTCTTAAGAGAAAGGACTCGGGAAAACTCCGTGATCTCAGTTTCCAACTCCTTGTTCTCACTTTCATGAAGCAATTTTTCATACCGATAAATAACAGTCCATGCAGCCTGCTTTAGCCGCTCTGTTCTTGCTTCATCAACGTAACACCTTCGGATGTACGCCTTCCGACCCCAATATCCAACTACGACTAATATTATCCCTGAAAGAGTTTCACATAAAAGAATCAACTTCAAAATACTACCATTCCAAATAAAATAAACACCAGAGTGGAACGTACAAAGGAGTGTAAAGATCAAGAAGCAGATAAAAGACCAAACATCATCCAACTCATGTGCTTTTGGCAAAGATACTCCAAAAACTGTATGAAAATCACACAATGTGCCTCCACGATCCAGAGCCACTGCGAGGAAAATAAACCTGCAAATAAATAAACCTTTATTTAATTCATCAACGACCAACACAGAGTCACCGGTTGTAATCCAATTAAATCTCTTACACAGTAGGCCGGTCTTTAGAGCTCCACACTAACTCATTGGTCATCTCATTATCTTCGCAGTCCTCACTTGTGCATTCTCTTTCATCATTGTTGTTCATTATTTCATAACTTTGATGCCAGCTATCAATCTCATTCCCTACATCCTCTCGCTCTGAACAACTTCTGTACCTTGCCGAACACTCTTTGGACGTCGTGTCCATCTTACAATCTTTGAATACGTCCCTACAATTTTCGTGCTCGGTCTCACAACTTTCGTAATTAACCTTGTTCCAAATGTTGATGTGCTAGATGTAAAACCAAAGGATCAGTGAATCATGTTTGGAAGTCAGTTAATTGAGTTTACGTAAACCAACCAAAATGGTTACGAATGAAAATATTGGCATCTCTACATAAGAAGGAAACATTACCTCATTGACTCCACGAGAGTTGAACAAAAGGTTTCCTTCCGGTTTATGCGAAGCAACTTTCATCCGCTCTGCCGAAATATTAAACAACCTCCGTCGATATATCCACTCTGTGGTCATGTTCTTAAGAAATTGCGGAAGTCGTTTACATCCTGCATCCTCTGGCCTCCATAAATGTTTGAACCCTTTAGTCCCAAATATTTCAATAAGGATGAAACTCCCATTATACCTCGAGCCAAGAGACGAGTTTCCCCTACTTTCCTGAGTAATTTGACGCAAATCTGGAGAGAAGTTGTCATTTCTATAAGGTTCAATCGGACATCCAAACGTACTGTAGTCGTACGTAACATTCAAATCCCCGTTGTTCATCCGTTTTACAAAATTCGGATTGTTCTCTAACCAATAGCGAGCCAGCTCCGGATCATACGTCCCGTTTTTGATGATGTAGACAAAGTCCTTGATAAACTTGTTCTTGCATTGAGGTCGATGAAGCTCCTCGTGAGCCACTAAAGTTTTACCCAAGCAGCCAATCTCCGAATTGATGCTTGCTGAAGGCTGTACATGACAACGGACCGTTGGCAAGTTGATGGCTACGATATGCTTAAAAAAGGGATTCAAGTAGGAGTACCCAGCCCCAAAGAACGCATCCACATTTGCTTCAACTTCTTGCCGAAAACTAGCTACTGCTGTGAAGTGTATGTCCCAATCGTGTTGAAACAGATCGTCGTCACTATTTCGGTTCTTGCGCGCTAATTTCTTTTTGTTGCTGGGCTGGACGTCTATAGCAATACTTTTAGCTTCATTTGTCCAGATGCTGAGAGGAAGAAGGGTATCAAAATCTGTAGAACTGACCTGGACCTTCGCTTTTTCTCCTATATCTATTCGGATTGAGGTGGGACTGTAGCTAAAGGCGGATGTTGTACACTGATCCAACGCGTGATACTCTGTTTCAAATATAACCATAAAATTTTCTCGATAAAAGGGCTCAAAATCTTTGTACAAGTTTAATGGAACTTGGACAAGTCTAATGGCGTGACGATTCTTATAGAGATCCTGGTAGTGGTCGGAACGACTAAGAATTGTCGATAGAGTTAGTGAAATCGTCCCTATCCCACTGTTAGAGAACCACGGAATTGCTACTACTTCCGCTTCGGGAAGATTTTTAAAATCCGTTATTGTATCTTTCTTTCGTTCAAATATTTCACCAATGATTATCCGCAGCTCTCGGTTGTACGTTATTACTGCCCTCCCGTACATATTACCAAACGTCCTGCAAAGCAACATAAAGAACCCATTAATTACATTAGTGTGTAGAACTAATAGAGATGGTTACAATCTCCCCGGATTCTTGATATTTCCCCGGGTTTATACGTTAAAATCTACGGTGTCTCGATTACTAAACTGGGAAATGCTCACTACTACCCGGTAATTAAAGAGACTTACATCATCATGCTGTGGCCGTGGGAATCCATTGTAATTATAGGAGGCACGGTCAGTGATTTCAAACGGTGGTTACGGACATATTCATATCCAACGATGTTATTTGCCTGATCCAATTTCGGGCTTCGAAAATAAAACACCGGGTTGAAAAGCGTTAGTCCAGTGTTTAAGCTAAATAACAACGTTTGGTTGCAGTTAACAATGAAGATGGATGGAGAACCTGGAGGATTTACAATACAATAAAATTAAATTAAAATCAAACACGTAATAATATATCGATGGATACATTTAAGCGTTAACTCTTTCGTTGGGGAGTACGTACTTGGAACTTTTATAAGAACAGGCAAAACTTGAGGGTATTCTGTTTTATTTGTTGTCGGATTCTTCTGGCTGTGTCCTGGTAAGTTTAAGGTTATTGGAACACATCGGAAAATCCGTTTGGATCTACGTATTGGGTGGACAATGGGAACCATTTGTGGGAGTCTTATGTCATAAATCGCGTAATAGTCCTTTGTTGAATTAAACTTATCACACTCCTTATTCTTGTCTTCACAGTATCCAATCTTACATAAGGCTACCATGCTTTGTTTCTCTTCTATAATCATAAAGGATACGATTTCCAAGCAGAAGATTTCATTTCGCTTCTGTTTTCGCTTCCATGTCTCTGTCTTAGCTCTCCAGAATTCTTTGTTTCCTGGCTCGTCCCTACAGTCTTCATCTTCCGGTCTATATACTGAATAGTAGTCTTTCATTATGTCGGCTACAACTTTGTCCTTTTCAAAATAGCTCGAACAGGTTACGTTCTTCTGGCACCCCGCAAAATCTTCCCATCCTAGTTCTCTGGCCCGCATATTTATGGACTTTAGTACCCAGTCTGGAGTTTTATTTAGTTCCGCATCTGCATTCTTTCCTAGTTTTTTTAATGTATGGTTTACATAAGTGCAAAATCCTCTCTGCAACTTTTTCCATCCATCTACCCCTCTACCACCTCTTGCACCTTGAAGTGCAACATGGTCAAAGATAAAGCCCTCTTTTTCTTCCGGGGTTAGAGTGTTCCAAAAACCTACTTGTCTATAAAATTATCAACCATTTACATTCATTCAACTTTGGAGGAAAGAAAGAAAGCACACAACAAAGCCTGAAGGTTTTCAAGGATACACAAACTTACGAGCTAGCCAGTTCAAAAGTGTCACGGTTAGTTTCGTTTATCGTCTGCGTAAGATATTCATAGTAGAGATGCCACCGTTCATACATCCCGTACATGCTTTTGATAAGGTTCACCACTGATTGTTCCTCAGAAAGATACTTCGGCTCAAAGTTATCCCCCTTATCGTAAGACACGAATATAAATCTTAGGTCTCCGGGTCTAAAAATTAAACAACTACTCATTCACCCAACACTTTAAATGCTTTTACACTAAAGTCAGTACACTTACTGCCTAGTTGCATTGACAGAGTAGGCTGCCACGGTATGGGATTGCCCACCACACTCTGCAGTACTCCCGCAGCAAATCCCTGACGCAATAATAGAGATGGGATAGTCAAAATGGCTGGATATCCCTTTAGAACTGGCTGTCAACAAAATAGGCAACACATACAAATAACCTTAATAGTCTCTACAGTAGCGTTAGCGTTTCTTACAGAGTTTAGCTGCAGTAATATAAAAGAAATCGTGACTCAAGTGGCTGACGATAAGGATCCCACACTTCATGCCCAACAGAAGACGGTCTGTTGTAAAGGTAAAATCTTGAACTTCACGCATTTCTGAGACTTTTGTACAAGAAAATTCATGCTTCTTTTCTTTCTTTTGGCAATCATTGAATTCTGCCTTGAGAGTTACATTTGTAGGGTCCCTATTAAATTGCCATTGTTTTTCCGTACAAGGATAGTTCTTAATCTCCTCCAGAGTGTCCCACCGAACTAGTAGAGGTTGTATGTATAATCTGTGGAGGGACTCTTTCCCATGGGAAAGATACACCTGTCAACACAATTTACTTGTTAGTCCAGATAACACACCCCACCTCCATCCTCCTTCCCTTCTTTCTACCCATCTTCATTATATAAAAAGGGAGCGCGGCAGGACGTCCCACGGTAGGAGGTCCCGCGGTTGGAGATCCCGCGACTCGAGGTCCCTTACGGCTGGAGGTCCCTAACGGTTGGGGGTCCCACGGTCGGAGGTCTCGCGGC
>JAQFZX010003659.1:0-11233 GCA_034682405.1 Hydroisotoma schaefferi | reverse complement strand
CAGACGGACGGACAGACGGACAGACGGACAGAGTGAAAGTTCATTCACATAAAAGGCATTTACATGCCTTTAATAACAAAGGCGCCATGTAGAACTAATATTTTGGTTTCAATTTCGAAACTAGAATACATCTTTTCATACCAATATGCATTTTTTTTATTCAACTCTAGCACACCCCTCTTAACCCCTCGCCCTCTTACTTTTTAACCACCACACCCCTCGCGACCCCTCGCCCTCGTACGTTTTTACGACCCCTAACCCCTCGGTCAAAATCATGACCACACCACACCCCTCGAAAACACCACTCGGGCCCTCACCACCCCGGGGAGTGTGCCCAGCTATGGGAAATAAATTAATAAGATAACTTTAAATGATGCTAAGCTATTCATACCACCAAATAGCGACAACTTTTCCACCTTTACAGCCACATCCTGCTTCAACCACGGCACGGGAAGGCTAAGTTCAAGATTATTTGAATGAACAATTTAAATGCAAATCATATGACAAGAACTTCGAACGACTTTGGTTTATTTCATCATTTCTAACCCAACAACACCGCACTTTCGGCTTAACATGTAAGCAATAAGAAAATATGCTGTCAAATACGGCCTTTTGAAAGACATAATCATTATTAAATGGAGAGCCTGACCCGCCTACCTTTCTTATGAGCTCAAATACCGTTGTAAGTAGTTGTAGTAGTAAAAAGGGATAATATTGATTGCGATCATATAATAAGCTTAGCTTCATTATCGAGGATTATAAAAGGCAATTAATTCAATACTTACTTTTATTACAACAAATGTAGGTTTTAAACCAATGCCGCATGTCTTGAAGTATAACTAAAGTAGTTTAGTTAGCAACAATTTTAGTAAGAGAGTTTTGCTAATAATGCTTCGTGGCTGGGAATTAATGAAATTATCTGGTGTGTTTTCTTGTTATATAATTTGCATTTAAATTGATCATAAATTAAATAGAATAATTCTGAACTTAGCCTTTCTTTGGTTCATGCAGCATGTTAGTAAAGGTAAAAGAGTTCTAGCTACTATTTGGTCATTGAATACATGAAAAGTTTAATTTAAGGTTATCTTATTGATTTATTTCTATTATTCTTATAGACCAAAGTAAGTAGTCCTCGATCAGCTAACTTGTTTGCTTGCGCTACTATAGAATCTACATCCATTTGCTAGATTTTTACTAATTATAAACATCCCTACTAAACATATAATATTATCTCTGTGAATAACTTCAACTAATAAAGGCTTTCCTCCTAAAATCCGAGGTTCATTTCATGCAATTAATTTAATTATTGAGGGTTAATCTCATTATGACAAATACCATAAAAAGTATTAAATCTTAATTAGTTTGGAAAGTAAAAGGGGAATATTAAATTGTATTCCTAGCTATTGTATAATATAACTACTAAATACAATAAAATAATTACTGATATTTCCTAATAATTTTTACTTGCAATATTAATCTTACATTAGATGTAAAGTGTAGTAAGTGGGGGAAAGGTAACTAAGGAATATATGGAGTGAGGAAGAGGATACAAAATTCCATCAAGTTCTATGCGGAATCCAACTATGCTAAACTAGCAGCTCTGTTGGGGAACCTATATTCTGACCTCACCCTCACCATCGTCCTGTTATACTTGCACTTATATTTTTAATATACATACACACTCTCTTTTTTAACTCGTAAGTAAGAACCAAGAAGGCCATGATGATCAACTCAGACTGAGCCAGTTATTCTGGCTAACATTTATATTCAGCAATCAATTGTTTTTAAATTAATTAAACTATTATCATATAAAAACCTAACAGCAAACTATATATTAAATGGCTACTCGCTCTCTGAATAAAATCCCCTCCATTCAAATACATACTTTACAGAATATTACATTAAAAACTTTACCACAATCATCCAGAGCATATTAATTATGGCCTACGTGGTTTTTTATTAATCTTGTCACAGAATATAAACTAAGAGGAGACAAGACAGGATTATGAATCATTTAATAAATGTTGTAAACGGAGTAAATATAATTAGAAAGTTGATGGAGAAAGTGGTTGAAAGACTTTATAGTTAAATTTGGAATATAAGGGAAAAGGATGAGCGATTCTGAGCGAGTGGAATCGTCCAATGCTGGAGGTTCGGATGAAGAAGATGAAGGTTCACAAAAAGATATGCAATGGCTTTGTAAAAAGTGTCCGGATAAGGTCATTAAATCAGTCAAAGCTATGGAAAAACACAGACAGTATCATCGGGATAAGAGAAGAATTGACAGGGAGGCTCAACGATCCATTAATACGTATGTTTTGTTTAGTACAATCATTATTAAGCAAAAGGGGGTTAGGAGTAATGGATAAGCCAAAGCCACTATTTGCCACACTGCATGGTCTGTAGCTTTTAATTAAAAAAAACTAGAGTTCATATATAAATTATTGAAGTATAATTAATTTAGCTGGATGTAATTTAGACTTTGGTTTAATTTGATTGGAATAATAACTTGTTGTTAATTCAGGTCGTTTCCTCCAACTCCCGAATCGGAGGAAAGTAGAGAAAGTCCTACTACTACTACTAACGACCCGTCTAGCCCTAGATACCCACAAAGAGTTCGAAATGGACCAGAAGAAGAAAGTTGGGCGGAAGGGCGGAGTATGACTGCAGCGGAAAGGAAACGAAGAGCTGTTCGGAAACATGTTGATGGAATTCAGAAGAAAACAAGATATAAAAATGGATAAAACATAAGTCATTCACATTTTAATCTATTTCTTTAACTACTTTCCTGTGATTGGGATAAAAACTGTGTAAAAAGCTAAATGTAAAGATCCATTATCAATAATATTAAGCATGTTACAATCTCTACAAGGATTATACTCAACTCAAGTAGTTACTCTGACTATTGTTCTAGTTATTTATAATTTTGTCAATTAAATGGTAATCAGAAGAGCCAGGCAACACCAGTCACAATTGATGGAACGTTCGATTAAGATTCACGTTTATATTTTTGTTATAATGAAACTATGAATTTACATGGCTCAATCAATCGTGGAATTAAAATAAGAACCCTGTACAGGGTTATTCGGAAACTTTAGTTTATATACTGGTGTAATTCTAACGTGTTTTTACGGACTATAAGTAAAGTATAAGCATATTTATATACACAGATATTATTTATTCTTTAAATCCACCTCCTTTTAGCAGTAGAAAAAGTTAATAGTTAAAGCTATAAGGCGCAGCCCTTCTTCCGCCAGAGTGAAAGTTAGAAGGTGGTCGAGAAGGCATTAGCTCATTCAGTACTGACGACGACGGTATAGTACTTTAGGTGGACGAAGCAACATCTCAGGATATTATCACAACATATATTAGAACCACATTAACCTTCTCTAAATCATCGCCCATATGCCGCGGCTAATACGTATGCCAGAGATACCCTTTTAACTAGTAAAGGATTGGCGTGCGGGATATGGGCGAGGATTTAGTTGGAGTACCCACAAATATTCACTGTATTTAAGGACAAATCTGTACAAGGAAAAAAATACATTGTAAAAATATTTACAAAATGTCGTTTAATTTGTTGGTAGTATCTAGATATGAGGACTAAAGTGTCCATCTGTAAGTGCATAGACACCCACAAAATTACTTAAAGTTGCAAAAGTATTCTAGGCTGGACAAACATTACTTAATACATTGGCGAAACCGTTGGGGGTAGTACGAGGGTACATTTATACCCCCTAATTTTTCAATGTACACCCTGGAATTACGGATAAGCCCTATACTTTACATGTTAAGCAGGCCCCGCTGAGCCACACCCCTTCCTATCTTTTAATGATATTTATACCCCCTCGTGGTTGCGCCTAGCATACATGCAAATCCAATTACTATTTTTCAAGGGTCGTTTATATAATAATTATAATAATAAAGTTAACTGCTCTACCCTAAAGTTATTGGCTTACACTTACTTTAATTTTTATTGACAAAAATAGAGTTATTATTTGGAATATGGAATAGTTGCATGCAACATGAGCTAAATAGCCTTTCTTTTTTTACCAAACAACACAATCATCACTTTTTCCCCTACTTACTGCCGACCATTTTAGTTGGAGAGGACAGAACAAATGTGTATAAAAAGGATTGAGAAATACTATAAATAAAATGACATCTTGTTCCGATTCGGAGGATATTACATTGGGATGGTATTGTGGGAAATGTATAGATAAGATATTCCATAGGATGGAAGGAATGAAAAAACAGAAGGAGTTTCACCGACAGGCGATCCTTGTCCGTAGCCCTATAAATGGTCCTTGTGGAAGAACCCGGATGAAGTGGATAAATCCCAAATACCCGGACCGTGTCTCTGCCGCTGCCTCCGACGCAAAACCTAAACGAACTAAAAATAAAAAACCCGGAGGGCCTGCTAAAAAGTTGGTTGTATATTTTTTCGTTTATTGGATGGCTGACATAGAATAAGATATGGGCTGAGGGGGGTTTATTTTGCATGTTTGTGGCTTTGTAAAATAAATTCCGAGGATTTAATGGAGTTGACAGGGGAAATTAAATGAGTTGCTTATCTTAATGTTGTTTTAAAAATATTAAGATCACTCTTTGTATTTTTCAGACCAACATGCCCATCAATAACAAGGGGACCCGCAACTCGGAAGTCGCAAAGACTAGAGGAACAATACAGACTACAGCCAGAGCCACATTCACAAAATAAAAAATAAAGATAGAGGATAAACTTTTGTTGATTAATTTCAATTATTAATTAAAATGTTAGGTTGCTCCAACTAAAACCCTAACTCGTTTGAATGATACAATGTAAAATAGCTAAAGTTAAACTGACAAATAAAATCCGACAAAAGTCAGCAAAGTAACTGATAAAGTACAACTACTTTTTAACTAACTTGCAGGATTTATGGAGGATTTAGTAGAATGCAATGGGATAATACTTTTCCATTATCTCCTTTGAATTATGAATGATGAAAGTGGGTTCTGGCAAACAATTAGACTCATCTAAGCTATTCATTTTATACGATTAGGTTAAGTTTTTGTGTTGTTTTTAACAAAAAAGCTAAGCAGTTAAGTGTAACTTGAATGATATGAGATAAAAACTAATAATTCTCTAACTGAAAGAGAGAGGTTTGTAAATTCAGGGCACTTACTACCCTCATAGTTTGACATGCCAATCAAAATAGGATCTTTGACTAAGAATCATCTGGACCAAAAAGGGTGGAATGAAATCTCTGTTAATTCAATATCATTCTACATTTATTGAAATCCGGATGATGTAACGGAACACTTTCTCAGTAACGGACCACAATATTAACACTAACAGTAAAATTACATTTTGAAGAAAGGAATTCAAAGAAAGAACCAATTTTGTATTCTAATTATTTAAAATACTAAAACCAACTGTTATAGCTCAAAAGGGGTGTGGTTGGTTTCTATCGTTTTGGTTGACACAGTTAAGTTAGCAACCATAAACTGCAGAGTGTTCTTCTAAATATAAGAAGGATTGGTCGGAGTGTTCCAACCTGTAGTCCCCTAAATTCTTGACGGACTCCTCCATACTCTCTTAAAAATTCCGAATTATTGTGAACTGCAAATTGTAATCACTATGATCATTGAAATATGCAATAGAAGAATTACTTGAAACAAAAACTGGAAGATTTAATTAACGAGTAACGGTAGTAAAAAAGGGACTATCAATAGATAGAATTCAATGACTGCATATAAATAAACTGTATTTCATTAAGAGCTAAAGGAACTATGAAGCAGGGGGAAAAACCTCAAAATATCTCAATTCCCGTATTTGTTATAAAATTCTTTTATAAATAAAATGTACAATGAAGTCCGCAGGTTTTGTGGTCTGAGTCGTCTGCATGTCATTCGATTTCATGAGGTTCAGGATCATCAGGATGGGCCTCAACCAGTCCAGGCTGAACCCCTTGAGGACTATTCTGCTCCGTACAGGATTCTACCAGATTTTGCAGCTTTCTAAAAGTAATATTAAATTGTGTTGATCGATTTACCATTTTAAAAGAATAATAAAAGGAGTTCAAAAAAGTAAACTATTCAGAACAGGAGTTAACTTCTTCCGATTAGTGAAATGTAATAGTTTTGAAAATAATACGTACCTTTTGAGCCATCTTTTCCATATCCGATTCTTCCATCTTATTATCGTCGCCCATCCAGTAGGTTTGGGGATAACATTGGCATTTTTGAGGATGATCTTTGCAGGGGAATCTTCAGAGTTCTTAATCTTGATAAGAATGTCATCCGGTTTTGGAAGGTCAACTTCCATGCTCTTTACCATTTCCAAATGGACCACAACTCCAACAAGAAGGTAGGTCACGATGAGAAAGTTTGGGAAAGTACTCATCACCTCAAAGTGGAAAGATGCTTTGAAGTTAAAAAAAATGAAATGCCAAAAGTTGTGAATCTGAACTATGTTCTGGGCTAACTTGGAGTGTTAGTAAAGATGGTTTTGGAAAATAGGATATTTCTAAGAATGAGTTGACCTAGAATATAAACTAAACTGCCCATGTAATTCCAGAATAACAAAAGGATGATTAGATATAGATAAGAGGGATGGAAGTTCATGGTCATGGAACAATCCTTATTGTAATTAAGTTATAAAGTAGGAGACTTATACAGGAAATGCAAGAGTAGATCCTCCAAACGGCCTAGATGAAGTCCAGCTTTACAGGGTCAAGCATTTGGATACAAAGCACCTCCCTTATCTTAGCTACCTCCTAAACCTTAATTATTTCTCAAAGTGGACTACTACTACAGTAGGTCAAATAAACTGTTATAACGGACTAATGCCGAATCCCGTCAGAGTTTAGTTTAAGAAAAGTTATTAATCCATGCACAAAGTTCAAGGAGTAAATTGATCTGTTTTAACACAAAAGCTATAGACCATTGCTGAACTTTAATTAGTCTGGGACAAAGGTATATACTCTTTATGATAAACCTTTACTCTTTTCTCTGTAATTATTTATAAATACTTTAAAGTTAAATTCCGGGATTATAAAAGATCTCATTCCTGACATTGGTAAGGATGAGGAAGGGCGTCCCATAATACTCCTCCACCATATCTCATTCCTAAAAGAAATAATTTCATTCCACCATCAGATTCTGTAGTCTGGTCTTTTATTTCCTGTTTTCCATCTACTTTGTATCCTCAAAAAGGTTGTGTTCTGAGTCTGATGAACTTAAACAGTAAGTGACCTAGAAGATCCTTTGGAAAGTATGAATTTGTAGATGGTTATATAAAAGGCCTCTTTCCCAACCTCCTACTCACCACTTACCCTTTATCCATCCTCCAATAAATCACAACTTCAAAAACTATCATTTCTGCCTTTTTTAAAAGAATTTATTTGTAAATTCTGTCTCTCAAACTTGTCAACTTGAGATTATGAATACCTTATCAAAATATCTCGTCTGTTTGGCCTTTCTTGGGGTTTTCCTGGCCAATTTGGAAAGGGTTAAGGCTGCAGTAGCCAACCCGGCCGATGAAGAAATGGACGCTGGGTTGACAGACTTTATGGAGAGCGAGAATATTGACAATTCAACCCAAAACATGAAACCCAGAACCGTGTGTGTTTTTAATTATGATTATTCATATTCCAATCTTTCTACTGAGGAAATGTATAATTTATAATCATGCTATCTCCTATTTTTTGTAAGCAATTAAGGGGGATGCACACATTTTGAATGATATTTTTATACTTTGTTTTATAACTTGATGTGGGTGTGGGGTTGTTTTAAAAACAGATGATGGAATTAGAGTCCAAGATAGGGTCTTTGGATGTAAACCAGCGTTGTTGACTTCGTTGATTCCTTTGACAATAAAGTATTATTATTATTATTATTAAGATAGCAGGTTTAAGTTTATATTTTATAGTAAAATGTGGTTTATAGGAGGCTGGATGGGGAAGTGATTTAAACTGTGCCGAATATGATAGACGTTGTAAGAAGAATCAGAACGACTCTGACGCGTTTGCCTGGAATTGTTTTGCCTGAGAGGATAAATCCAAAAACCCGAAAACCCGACCTCAACCTCAACTTCTTATTCCATGTTGTCTTTTAAAAGGTTAAAGGTTAATTATTCCTTGTATTCATAATTGATTGGAAAATATTAAGTTTCTTCTTCTGGAGCCATTGGTTAGAAAAATGAAAGTTGTAAAACAACTAGACAGAATACAAACTCCCCTTTTCTCTGTTCAGAAGGATTTGGGATGAATATAAAAAATGGTCACAGGATAAGAATAAGTTGTAATCTAAAATAGATATGGTTATTATTAAAAGGCACAGTTTTGACCCATATTAGAAGTACAGATATCCCATGCAATACCCTTTATTTCAAGTTATTAGTTATATAAAGTTTAAGTCGGCAGTTTTTGTGGTCTGAGTCGTCTGAATGTCATTCGAATCATCAGGATCAGGGTCAGGATGGGCCTCAACCAGTCCAGGCTGAACCCCTTGAGGACTATTCTGCTCCCACCAGGATTCTACCACATTCTGCAGCTTTCTGAAAATATTATTAAATAATTTTAAAATAAAAATGTTGATGGATTCCTCTTTTAGAAGTATAATAAAAGTAAACTATTCAGAATAAGGGTTAATTTCTTCGGATTAGTGAAATGTAATAGTTTGTAATATAATATACGTCTACCGTGTACCTTTTTAGCCATCTTTTCCATATCCGATTCCTCCATATCGCCCAGTCAGTAAGTTTTGGGATAACTTTGATATTTTTGAGGATAATCTTTGCAGGGGAATCTTCAGCGTTTTTAATCTTTATAAAAATGTCATCCCGTTTTGCAAGACCAATCCCAATCCCAGTTATTTCCTTCCGAGTCATTTCCTTCAACTCCATTTCTTTGGGGAACGCATTGACCAAAACTCCAAAGAGGAGGAAACAAAATAGGAATTTTGGAATCATCATGATTTCAGTTTTGACCGAGTTTTGTAAAATAAAATACAGAAAATTGATTAGAATATTGGAATAATTTATGATTGGAATGAATGTCTGGGAATAACTGTGATCCAGTGGAGATCCCACTGGGATTTTATATCCTGAAGGTGACCCCCTTTTAAAAAAATACATTATTGAAATATACGAGAAAGGAATTAAGGGAAGTTCATTCGCATTCGTGGCAGGAATAAGCTTGTGTACAAGAGAGAGTTCAGGATCATAAAAATAAATTGTTTTAGAGGAAATGGAGGAATATGTTCCAAAACGGGCTCGGGTATTTTAGAACATCGTAAAGGAAAGGAAAACAAGGTACAAAGAGAGGAATAAAAACAGGAAAGTGAGTATAACGAGAGTTAGAAGAGTGGGATGATAGAAGGTAAGAAGGACGTTGGATTAGCCGACCTCGGTAACTCTACACCAAAATATTTCTAATATCATATTAAAGTAGGATTATTATTCCCCGTATAACTGAAATAATTCCCCTTAGTACAACTTCAGTGATGAAAACTACTCTTCTGCTACTCAAACTCTACATCGATTCCCAAAAAGCAGCACTGGCTACTATTTATTTATTTATTGGAGTCAATTGTACCTTTTGTACTGTACAATTCTACAATATAATAAGGCTATAGTATTCCAAAGCGGCTACTATTAGGGGGAACTAATTCAAGAATGTAGTTTGTATTTTCTAAAGAGATTGTTCATGCTAATTTTACTAATACCTTGAGAATGACTTTTATGATGACAAAGGGAATTAGGACTTTCCAGCATTTCCTATATTCTGGTATGGTCTACTTTAAACTGGGATTTGGGTTTCTTGGGCTCTTTAATAGGTTCATTTGTTCCGTTTACTTCATAATTTACTTTCCGCATCCGTAAAAAACTGTATTCCCCACGAACAATCCTCCATTTATTTACTTTGAAAGCTCACAATAACCGATTTGGATAACAATTCTTTTTAGCCTGTCTAAGGCTTATGTTATCACGACGTACGTGTGTCTGTGTGTCCGTCTGTCCTTCTGGTTGCACGATAACTCAAGTATTGGTTAAGCTACATCGCCCCAATTTGGTATGTGCATTGTGTAGGTTGTAAGAAAGAGTCTTACTGAATTTCGTGACAATCGGACAAAGTATTGATACCCATGCAGGTCAAGCCACCCACACGGGTAAAAAATAAGGAACATTTATTTTTGGAGTATTTTAAAAGTGGTCAATCTAAACGAATTATCATTTACTTTAAAACTTTTAGACCCTGTGTGTCATAAATAACTAACCACACCGCACCGGGTCAAGAATCTTACAACTAATTTTTCCAGTTTCTAACCAAAATATATAAGCAGAAAATATACATTACACATTGTTTTATTGTTCGTTATAAAGGTAAAGGAGTGGAAAGAGTGAAATCAAAGGGATGTGGGGGCAAAGCTCCCACCACCTTTACAAAAAGCACTAAGAATAGGACTTAGACAGGCTCGGCTAGCTGTTCGGAGGAGGGTTTTTAGTTATAAACCAATTGACAAAACGTGGTATTGGACTGATATCTACTTGGTTGGAGTTTCTCTATTCCAAGGGATGAAGGAGAGATTGGGGGGATGGGAATTAGAGTTTCTTGGACCTTTGACCTCAAGCCCAGCAGGAATGAGGCAGACTAGACTAGACAAGGTCGGACTTTCCATCTATTTTACTACCCCCAATTCCTATGGTCCTTATAGTTCAAGGGAAATGAAAGTATAGACTCGTTATTAAATGGGTCATCCAATATGAACTTGAACTTGTAACCACTTTATTGTAATTTACCTCCTGTTTTACATCACCTTGACCCAAAATCCAAATCTACTATACAAAAGGATCATTTCCTGGACAAACGTACTACGCTTCTGTCTGTTGTTAACAACAATAGGTGGATTTACAATCCATAAACTGCAGCATGACTCTGTTTTTGTCCCCCACTTTGACCTAGTTATGGTTGGACTGTCCTTCCTAATTGTATTTCATAAAAAGGTGACCCGGACCTTCCCATTCTAACAATTTTCCAGGAAAGGATTTGTTGATCTCAGTTTGGATGGAAAGTTGGGATTGTAGGTCAATCTTGGCACATAAAAGACATTGTAGGCATCTCCATCCATAGCAGTCCAATTTAGCCAGACCTTCCACCAACTAACTTACCTATTACTCCTCCTTTTTAAAAGTACAAATCTCTCAAGTTTTCAAGTTTACAAACTTTACACTTGGAAATCATGAATACAT
>JAQFZX010003658.1:0-11236 GCA_034682405.1 Hydroisotoma schaefferi | reverse complement strand
TATAAAGTACCCACGATGTTTCGGCGGCGATGTACTGTACGGCGATGAAATGTAATGCGATGAAACGTCTGGCAACGGTTATGTTCCAACCAGAAGGTAAAAAGGTAGGAATATTACGACCATAACACATACAAAGAGAGTCTCTCTCTTCATGGAAGAAAAACTTTTTACAAAACTTTCTTCCAGATATGGTACGGTGGCAATTAACTGAAAAATTAATTCCTTCCGACTTCAGGCGAAGGCTGAAAGGCCTTTGCAAGTTCAAGGCAATTTTTACTCCCTGGCTAGACTAGACTAGCATAAAAAATACGAGTTGGAAATAGAAAGTCAATAAATTCGCATGCTTCCTTATTCACTCCTACAAAGGCTACTTACAATACAACTATTCATAAATTCACAAATTCACTCTTACAGTACAAAATAATGAAAGCTTCGAACGAGTAGAGTAAATGAATACAAACATATTTTCCCAACTAAAAGCTGTCGCCAAAAAAAAAATCTTTCAAATAAGGAGAACAGATTTCAATTTCAGTGAAGGATTTAATTTGCCTGTCAAATTAAGATGGATTAGCACATTTTCTCATTTCGCCTTCAGCACTTGGCACTTGGCAGCTTTGAAGCACACAGAATTTCTTTAAAATCGTCAGTGCAAGTGGGAGAAAACTTTTCCGTAAAACTTGGAAAAAGAGAAGAAATGTAACTTAACACTTTCAGTAGGGGCCGATTCTAGGATGAAAGAGTAAGGATAAAAGAGGAAGCGGATATAAAAGGAAATAGATGAAAGAGGATATGCATAAAAAAGGAAGCGGATAATAGAGGATCCTAGAGTAAAGGTACGAAAGAGGAAGAGGACGGAAGAGTAAGTTGATAATAAAGTTAAGGACGATGTTCACCTGGATTTTTAGCATTAAAAAACCTCTTCTACCGTGGTCGCTGCTGCAGTTTTAGCCTGTCTCAGGCTTATGTAACCGCGGCCGTGTATCTGTCTGTCAGCACGATACCTCAAGTACGGGTTAAGCTAGGTCCCCCAAATTTGATGTACGCATTTATTTGATTGAAAGTAAGAGCTCATTTTAATTTGGTAAAAATCGGCCGAAGTAGTTATACCCGTTCGGTTCAAGCCACCCGACCCCCACGGGTAAAAATTTCAAAATCTTTTTTTCAGTTTCTAACAAAACAAGGCTCCAGAGCCAAGGTTTTTCTCGGCTAGACCGAGGTTTTGCGGGTATTGGCCCCTACTGACTTTGCTTATACTCTCGGTGGGAATTTGTTTAAGGTTCTACGTAATTTAATGCTTTATGCCTGTTTCTAAACTGTTCACATAAAATAAACCATAAATGATGAATCCTTCATTTTTCAAGATAAAATGAACAGGTTCAAAAAATCTGGGGATTAATATATCCCAAGATTTACATGCAGTAGAACAAGAAATAGAAAACCCTTCTCTGAAAGTGAACTTAAGATGAATCCGCTTAACCCAAAATCTTTGCTTAATCTCTTAAGGGAAACTGACAGGCGGATAGGTTTTGATTGCGTTAAGCAGAATCGGAACTTTAATGATAAGAGGGCTTCTGTCAGATTTAAAAAGATAGGATCTTAATTACAATCTGCTATTTGTTAAAACCCATGAAACTACTTTAGAGGATTTATAACATCTTGAAAAGAAACTAAGTATTAAGTAATAAACTCGTACCGTACTCATTCGCTTCTCATCCGTCTGAATTATTACTACTCTTTACTAGATTTGAAATAAAAGATAAGTTGTAACAAGTTCTAACCAAAACAAAGGAAGTATTTCCGCATTGAAGATTTTTATGTTTCATAAAAGTAAAATGTTTTCTTTGGACTCCCTGATTGCAAAAATCCACTACACCATTACAACTACCGTATCAACTACATGTAATAAGCAAGCTCGTAAAATTATATTATCAGCTTGATGCAAGCCGAAGACGAATGCACATGTATTCTTTTTTCACAAGGAATGCAGTAGAAAAGATGGAATAAGAAAAGATCTTCCATATATTCTCTAAAGCTAAACCAATGATTGAATTCGCAGGTTGCAAATTCCCATACTTACTTACTTCTGTAGCTATAAATTCTTCTGATAGCAGCGTAGTGAATCGTCGTACTAATACTAAAGTTATAAGTCAGCATTTGCTTAAGAACCATAAACTCTCTGATGCATTACATTACAGGATTTCCTTGTAACAAGAACAGTTTATCTTCTCTACACCTCATAAGATACACCTACACCTTCAACCTTGCATCTGAGTCCCATATCATATTTAGATAATATTACACTCTACGACTACTTTTACAATTACATTTTGAAAGCGCCACTTAAGTTGTTGTACTTTAAACTGACGGATTTAGCTTAAGTTGCACATAACTTTGCAAACCGTAGACCATTCCCTACAACTTCTTACCTGCCTTGCCTAACTATCGGCAACGATGAATGAGGTAGTAAAACATGCTATGATGACTAAAACAAGAAAGGTGCATTGAACCTAGCTAAGGATACGTCTTAGTTGAATGATGGCCCCTTCTGTCGACCATTGAGTAGGATGCTGGTATTATTATTTTTCTGAATGAAAACTGTCAAAAGAAGCCTCATACTGTGAATTGTGTAAGAAAGAACATACAATATTCCGCCATCCTCGCATTCAATTCCACTACAACTACTCAAATAAACCAGGTAAATTAATGCAGCTCAAGCCTTAGCTAAATGCACGTAGATGTAGCAAAACGTCTACATACATATGCAATACAGGATTTACCATTGTAAATTTTTAGAATTCAGGCACGTAGTTTCGGGAACACTTCATCCCTTTCCTTGATAGTGTAGTTATAATGATTACAAAGTAAATTTGCCCTGTGTAATCGTAACTTATAAAGTGGTCAAGCCCATTTTACTGTGTAAGAGATGAAGTATGAAGTCAAGTATGTACGTGGTAGAGTGGACAGTCTGTTCTGCATCATCAGCAAGAGATGCGATGCACTTTACCTTTTAAAACCTGCAGAATGCTATATAATCATGACAGTTAAAATTTGCATAGACATGACTTGCCTCTAAAAACTGCTTTGCATATTATTCATCTCTCTTGCAGTTAGACCAATTGTTATGGTCCGTTTGTTCGTGCGGGCTCTGCCATGGTGTTACCCGTTTGCCATTAAAAGTCGTCCCTAAGGACATATGGGGATTTTGAGGATTAAAACTTCCACAACATTTCACAAATTGTTCTCCCTCTACAACTCATCTCGTCTGTAGTTGTTTACTATTATTATACAAATGCCTCTAGTGCTAATCTTACTGACCTCAGTCGCCAGTCAACCTCAGGTTAGGCTTGCCTCATCAGTTAAAGCCGGTTTAAAGCTTAAGTTTTGACCGACAGATATGAAAATTAATGCTAAAATGTTCAGCCACCGGAGTTTAATTATACTTCAGGAATGGCAGCATGAGCTATTCAACAACCCGACAGTTTACCGCAGTATAGCACCCATATCCGAAAAGTTTGTCATGGAATTTCTATGGTATTCTTATTACCGTGCGCTCTGCCATATTTAGGCACATAAGTAATATTTTAGTGTCACTCACACTTCATTAAACAGTAAAACGCAACGGGTATACCCAGAGAGAGTTGCTACTACGCTGCTGCAACGAAAGGAAGGACGGATGAATAGTTTCGCTCATTAATGACTGGCCTTATTAACATATGTATGATTGATAAAGTGATGTCCAATGGAAATTTTAGTTAATAAACTAAGCTAACCAAGTACTGCAAAACTAAAACTGCACTGCAAGTGAACATGACGATAGTCTTCACCTCACTAATTTTATGCGACACGGTTCGACTAAAAGGGACAAGGAAAATAATTTTTAACATTCTCGTTTCATAATATCATGCATGAAGTTGTTTTTTGCGTGAAACTTCTTTCTTTTCTAGAGAGCTTTCCAACCCAGTGAATTTTGTCATTTGCG
This sequence comes from Hydroisotoma schaefferi, assembly GCA_034682405.1. Lineage (NCBI taxonomy): Eukaryota > Metazoa > Arthropoda > Collembola > Entomobryomorpha > Isotomidae > Hydroisotoma > Hydroisotoma schaefferi. The sequence goes on along the minus strand of JAQFZX010003658.1, from coordinate 7,257 downwards.
TGTTTCGCTGAATCCAACCCTCCTCTCTATTGGAAGTTCTATAGATACATAGTTGGATGAAAGGATGTATCATCATAATAAGCCGGATTGTTTCGTGTTTGCATTATTCATTAGAACGAGAAAGAGAATTACCTCAGCCTCGTAGAATAAAATTGTACATGCTTATAAAACCAAATAGCAAAGAACGTTAGCCCTGAATTGTTTTACTTGCTGTTCTTGTTTGTTTCCGTACCCAAAAAAGGTCTACCTCCAAAAGTGGATGTTGATTTTGGTAACAATACCAACAAGAGCAGAAAGACTTGTCTGCCGGATTAAATGCCGAGATCCTAGCCCCCTGGACACTGGCATTAGATAGAATTGATAGTGATTTTTGCTTTAAATCATGATTTATCGTGGAGGGGGTGTCACTTTACGCACAAGTTGATTTACAACCAGATGACACAACACACAAGTAGAAATAAAGCTATTATGCAAATACAACCCTACCAATCAACAAAGAGTCTTGCATTTTCAGGATGAGAATATGACAAATTTTGTTGGAATAAGTCGGAGAAAGAGCTTAGGTACAAGTCCTATTTTATTGTATGCAAGTTTGATTTCTTTTGTTACGTGTTCCCTTTTCATAATTTCGCCTCTATCGATCTTTGAATCAAACAAGGAAAATAGTTTTAAATGGACAATACCATTCTAAACCTTGAATTTGTGTAGTTTTAGATCTTAGAATAAAATCCAGTGTTAAAATAGTTAACTCCTCATTAGTTAATGGATGAATAAAGAGATACTAAATTTTTAATTTTATTATCTAAACCCTAAAGGATGAGAAATTAACCTTGAGATTTCCATAGGAGATTGGAAGCAAAGCAGAACTTTACTTAGCAATAACCATGAGAAGAAAGAACAGGACGACGAAATAATAGCGCAATTGCATAGATCATTCATTCCATATCGCACTTCCCATCGCATGACACAATCTCATCTCATAATACCACGCCCGTCCACTTACTTTACTAACCATTCTTCCTGCCATCCTTAAGTAAGCTCTTGCCATTTTCAGTTAATACATGTTGCTGCTAGTATTGTTTGTATTTAAAACTCTTAAAAACCTTGTTAAATCACTCAGCGTTTCTCAGTAAGTCTGTCTCTACACTACTGGCTGCTATACTTCACGTAAGAAACTAAATGGCAGCACTTTGCTTAATTTTCAAAGGCAATTTTTTCTGTTAAAGTTAACCATCAAGCCACCCACCGAACTAGCGCGGAGAGGAGACTCTCATTGCGATCGCGTGTCTTTCAATCATATCACTAAACTACAGACGTATAAAATAATGAGGTATTGACCATTAGCAAAAGAGATTTATAATTTTACTATAAACCAATCATTTACTGTAGTTAGGCACGAGACTGCTAAAATTAGGCTCTAAATAAAAGTTATAACTTGCAAGTAATTTGTATTCAATACTTTAAACTTTAAACGTTGTTGAGAGGTCCAACACAGAATATGAATTAGGATCCAACTACTGTGATATGCGATGATGAGATTGTATCATTAGCCAAAATCCATAATTCTAACACAAAAGGTGTCAAAAAAACGGTGATCTGTTTTGTAAAAGGTATGTCTGTCTAAATCGGTAACATTCTCCAATAATTCCCTGTATTTGTCTTTTGTACATCCCCCCAGGAATTATTTCAGCACATCCCTTCAACTCGAAATCTCCTCAGATTACCGTAACAATTGGCATTATTAGAGACTCAATTTGCAAATTTCACGTTCACGCTTCCTTTAACCATTCGCAGAATACCTATAGTACTTTACAACAGGCCACTAGCTCAGCTTTGCTAATACCTGTATTAGTAATTTTTTTAATTCGCCGTACGATGACACACAGAAGAAACGGTTTTACTTCCTATAAACTAAATCGTGTAGTTCAGAGCAAAAATTGTACTCTGTATTAAGTGTATTTTTACGAAAGCGGATATAATTCATTCAAGGAGGCAGCTGTTTCACGCTCCATTTACTTTCAGGAAGATAGCCTTTCTCCCAAAGCAACAACTGCATAAGCTGGGCTTTTACTATCCACCGTATATTACGATTGCAGATCGCAGACTTCCACTCACTGGATGAGATTAAAGACATTTATTACCGTTATTATTGCAGGAATTACTCAACGACGAAGATAATCCATGGTCCAGCAAACAAGTAAAGGATAATCTTTAATTCAACAGAGAACAATCTGTCCTATAATAGAATATGCCTGAGAAAAAAATTATTAAAGAGAATTGTCATAATCATTCTCATTGGACCGTTTGTACAGCAACAGACTATTCCTCAAAATGAACAGGAAATGAAGATCATTTGAGTTATTATTACACATTCCCCAAAAGAATTATGATCCTCACAAATCGAAATTACTCGAGAGTTATTTCATCATCATTACACATTTCAGATTATTTGCTACGAGTAACCTTTATTGGTTTTTTGTACGAAGACCGTTCATGCGTGACCAACCGAGTAAGCATACACATGTCGCATGTAAAAGAGTGGAACACAGTATAGAAATAATAGTTAAATAAGGGATTCTAGATTCATGCAAATCTCACTATCCGCCAGTCTAAGTATGTATCCACGTAGCAAAGCAATGCTGGAGTATAAAAGCTAGCCAATGAGCCAATAAAATTGAAATTGACCGCATCCATGAAAATACTAATTTTTTCTGTACAGTCTATTGGTATTAGGGTTTTTATTTACTCGCACTCCTATTAAATGTAAAGCAATTTGGCACAACTCTTGCAGGCCTTTATCCTAAACCTAACCCAGCACCTAACTACAAAATGAAAGCCACTTGATTAGCTATGCTGGCCAGGAATCACAAGTTTTCCAATAAAAAGCCTGTAATTATACATTATACAAACCGTAAAATAATTATTCTTCGAACACAAAACAAATTTCCCTTTTTAAATAGCCCCTGTCTACTCCATTTAATCGACCATATAATAGAATTAGAGCTATACTGAACTGAAGTGTCAGTGAACTAAACACATGAATCTGCTTTCACCAACGGCAAGCGGAGACTATGTAGAGTGGCCTATTTTGCAATTAACATTCAAACTAACAAATGGCTGCAGCTATAAATCTACAACAATAGTACACACTGTCTAGCTACTCCTAACAATCATACACGCATAGACAACAACACTTAGACTATTAACACTTAATTCTTGACAAAGGTTTTCTATTCTTTGTAAGTTAGTTAGATACGTGTGCTTTTATGACATCCCGGATTTTGCACCAGTTTAATTGCTGATACGGTCATAAAAAAGCTCTACAAATCTCTCTAAAGACCACTAACCCAATGTACTACCAATCTTCCCATAATAATGAGAGCCTTGAGCCTACAAATAGCAATGGTGAAGAGCAATATAAAAAGCCATGGGTAATTGAAATCGCAAACTGACAGCACGTGGTGATAAAAATATCTGTACTGTCACTGTCAGCTAGGGAAATGGAAATAAAACAATATTAAGTATTAGTTGTCAACCTGTCGGTCGTTGGACTTTTAACGGGCATTTTAACTCTATTCTGTTCCTCTAAAAAAAGCATATTAATCAATCTATCAGGTCATTGAGCAGTGTTTGTAATTTAGTTTCTGCCACGAGGGTTTACTTGCGAGGTGATAATTTTATTGATTAACCCTTTACCGAAACCATTCGTGTTCCAGGACGTTATTTTATTTGACTTTAAGCAAGCCAATCATCTTACTTCATTATGGTCAATATAGTTTAGTATTTCAATGTTCATTGAAGTCTTCCTAAGATGCTAATATTCATACTCCGTCTATTATAAAGTTAATATTCTATTACGGTTTTAGATTACATAGGGGAAGTATTTTCCCTCTACAAATACTCAGTTTAGCTGAAGCTGGATTGGGCAGGGCATTTATTGGACAAGTTTATTGTAGCCTCAATCCATTCTTCAAAATTTGACTTGGTCTACTCTGTGCATGTACTGCCACTTCTACTGTCTTACGGGATCAGGCTTCATTTCCGCTCGCTGTCCATTATTGCTGTGTGTTTTGGGAGTAAACTCATAAATAAAGTTACTTGTTTGCGAAAGTCATTCATAACATTATTTAATATCTCTTGGTCTATGGATGCGGCTGCTTACTATTCATGGAATTTCTTCTTTTGGCAGAAACAAATCGCCCGTAATTTCTCAACTCTAACCAATTTCTTGGTATATTTTCCTATCTTGTTATTAGGCTAATATTTTACGTATTCCGTCTCCGTGCAGGAGTAGTGTGAACTTTTGGTTAAAAACAGGAAATATCTTATGCAGGAAGAGTTGCGTTGAATGTTCATGCAAACTTACGATCAAATAGAAGTAGTACGGAATCTTACAGAAAGATAAGAAATAAACAATTAGTTCTGTAGAATGTAATTCGGAGAGGAAAAGGTCACTATTTTTTAAGTTTACTCGGTTTCTTGGTAAAATAAATCTCAAGCATAAGCACAAGGAACGCCTTGTTTTAAATGCCTTCTAAAGATTTATAGCATTTTAAGATCTAGCAGCTCTCAAGTAAGTGACTACACTCAGAATAGATTAAACATTGACATTTTATTGTGCAACATGAACTTGCGTAACACGTTGCTAAAAGTTGCTAAACTATTTTCAAGAAAACAAATACGGAATTACGGTCTGAAGTTGAAACTTAAAATCTCCACACAAAAAATCTCGAGACATCGTTGTAATTATCAACAAATAAATCTTAGTACTTCTCAAGTACCCAAGTGGCTTGAGAGCTAAGACCTACAGTCAGTACTTTCAGTTGAGCTTAATATAGAACATCTCCAAAATGAACAAAATGCTCATTAACATAAAGCCACTACCACCAGTTCCCAAGACTAGGTCGTTTCCTCCCTTATGAAGTTTTCTCCGAGGGGGACTGATGGATGCTTATAAAAGGGATATTAAGATTCTTCGAAAATTGCTGTTGGCAAATAAGGGCTCGTATTTCCAGGCTAAAGCAAAATTACTTTCTCCTGGGTGGATTCTTGATAATAATACGGAAGAAGAAAAGCCTCGCAACTCCTAGACCAAGACTCATCTTCATCTCTATTCAGCAAGACCCCCGTCCATCCTCCCAACTTACTTTAATTATTTACCATTTCATATTGAAATGCTCTTACACTCGTCAGTTCTCGTATTTCAGCAAGCATACGCATAATAGAGTTAGATATTTAATGTATTTCAAAGGCTTTAAAGTCTAAAGAAGACGAGGACTAATATCTGGTGAGAACGACCTGTTCAACAACTAATAAGAGGAACAAACTTGACGCTTTTAACTAAAACCTTTTAACTCAAACGTTTAAGAGCAGTTTCAGATTCAACCTTTTTGGATTCATTAATCATGCATAAGGAAAGGTTATAAACTAGCAACAACCAAGATAGTATGCAATCGTATATAGTAGTTCGTAAAGTACGTGTGTACAGAAGCCGACCTTATGCAAGATTCCTTGGTTTTATTACAGAATTCGTGGTTGTGAATCCACTAGAGAAAAGTGATAAAAAGGCGGAATAAAGAGAGGTTCGTAACTTCTTTTCAACTGCTCGAGATAGAAGACCAATATCTTTTAGTTATTCCAATATTAACACAGCCAATAACCTAGGGAAATTCTACTGCCAATTTTATAAAAAATGCCGAGTTAGACAGAAGCATCTGTGCTCAATTCAGAAGAATAAATGCTAGATTTTTGTACGAGTTGTAAAAGGACAAATATGACTATCCATCTAGAGTAAAAACAGCCATGATATGATCGTATTCTATATGAAGTATTCCCCGAATTTTAAGTCTCACTTTTCTCAAATAGTTCTATTATCATATTTGATTTCATCTCGTTTCAATTTTTGATTGCTCACCGTGTGGAGTCGAGGATTGTTAGAGATTTTATGCATTTTAGTTTTTTATGCTCTTTCATTTCCCTACGCTAGACTTTTTTACTGAACTTAAAAAAGCAAGCAATCTAATTACTAATTACGAATGTCATATTCTGGGCCTGGGATCTCATATTCATTCATTGTTATTCTTGAAGCATTTGATAAGATTTAAAAATAGTTTCCAGAATTCGCAAATTAACGATTCTATAACTTTCTCTGACTCGCTAATGAAAGTTGAAGGCAATAATCAATCCAGTCCGAGTGTAGATGACATCGGTTGCCCTTCGAACATTTCCATTCTGTACACTTTGCGTGCACGGCGATTAAAATAACGGATATCTTTATTCCGATTGCTCTCAATTTGCTCAGCTTCCGGCCTTTTTATGGAGCAAACATATTGCTTGAATTTCCTACAACCAGCTAAATTTTAGTACCAACTTTCTCGCATAGTTGGAAAGGCTAGGCTAACCATAAAACCCATAATAAGGTAAAAGTAGAATACGTGGAAGAGTGGTGAAAGTTTCAATAAAGGCATTCAATTTTAAAGTTTGAATGGTTATTACTATTTAATATTAAAATCTCGATGCTTTAGAAGGCAGCACAATTTTGAAAGTGAAAGTTGGTAGCTAAAATTTAGGACAAAAAGATGCTTCAAATACGCCGAAAAGGCATACTCAGGCTTCTTAAGCGATAACTACAGGGTTCTTGCTCCTTCAATAGAATAATCTTAAGTTAAACCACTTAAAGAGCTTTTTTCATTCCTAAATCGCACAATTCCTGCCGAGTCATTGATATCCCATATATTATTTAATACGTTACTCGGAAACTATCTATCAGTTTGGTTTACATGCAAAAAATATCCATTCTTATATCTTCCTAGAACCATTCTTATTTATTCACCACTCCCCACCTCACTTCCTGTGACACATCCTTCCGTTGCTTTGTGCTAAAAAGTCTCTTTTCATAAGTTGACATGGGGTTTTTTGGCTTTAAGTACTCCACTCTACTGAAAATCGATGCTCTATATTATTTTGATTTCGAAATTTGGTTTAGCCAAGAGCTTTTTACAAGAACTTGATTCTCCATCCATCCACCTTATGTAATACCAGGAGAAGACATAGTAGAAGCCGGTCTAGTGAAAGTTGCTATTATGAAGACGTACGAGTAAAATTATGAGAAATAGGAGACCCATATAAAAATTAAAAGGTAAAAATACTATCCGTCCTATCTCTCTGTCCGATCAAAGCTTTCAAGATTTAGTTGACATTTTGAGCTTATCACTTTAAAAGGTTCTTTGTCTTCGGAAACTGACAGGGAAAATAATG
>JAQFZX010003657.1:0-11241 GCA_034682405.1 Hydroisotoma schaefferi | reverse complement strand
AGCACAAGCTTTCCATCCAACGATGGGATATCCTTCTTTGACCACGAAGTACACGGCATTTTATTTGACACTGTTGGGCAGATATTTTTGCAGCAATTTACACAGTGGAATGGCTGACAAACACCGGTGAATCTGATGGGGAAAAGTTACAATCTTATTCTTGACATTTCAGTTGCAAAATCTTTATTCTATAATACGAATTTTAAGAGGTTTTACATATCCACTTATCTAACCTGCGATATATAATAATCTCATACTACCGTGTAACTCTTTACTTACCCACTTGTAAATTAAAGACTCCTTTGCAAGCAAGATTCCGTAGGGTTATTCCTACTTTATCTTATCAATCCCAGCTTCACTTCTGTTCAGACCCCAACTAGTACTGTACTTTTGAGAAAGATTTAATTCAAAATGAATAATATTCACGCATACATATTATCCACGCATGTAATTTTACAACCCATTCTAGTATACCACTCCTGAAGGAAAGCAAGGTCCGAATTGTAGAGACAAAAACTTGAAACTTAATGTTACTTAGCTCAAGGGTATTATAGCAAAAAAACGGCCAAGGAGGATTCCAACTTGCCTGGAACAAACAGAAAAAATCTTCCTTACCCTACAATTTCCATGAGATTAGATCTGCGGATTAGATACATTATATGATTTAGTGTTCTACGTTGAATAAAGCATTGAAACGGTTGTTTCAATTATGTCTAGCCTTGGTAGATATTGCTTATTTTTTCACCAAAAACCGCTTGCATTCACTTCACGTCATTTCATGAAAGGTCTGCCATGGTAGGCCATAAGACTATTGCTTTAGTGCAGTGGGATTGGTTTGGTACTCTAGGAGAGATGGGATTTAGTAAGAATAACCTCAGTCTAGCTGTGTGTCACTGGCAAAACTTCAATTAAAGTTAGTACAGTGCAATCCTGAATTACCATACTTTACTTTCCTGGTTCTGGTTCTGGTCTAGTCTAATATTTCCAGTCTTCCCTTTGCATTACTTTTTTTTATATAAAATGAATTGTTCCAAATTATCGAGGTTAGGTATGGAAGAGGAATGAGCAATAAAGCACGTACTGACATGACCCAATGCAATTTGTAGATGAACCTTAATTTTATTAAAAGAATGACCAAACCGTGCCGTGGTGTGTGCGGCTTAATGGTTCATGTTCAATTAATGCTACTTTTCCAGTAAAGCTTCGTTGTAGTAATTTACTATAAAATGTAAGTTCTATAAGTTATGCATTCAATAACAAATATTAACCGTTTTGAGGTAAGAATAACATTTGGACACATCAGAACCAGAGGGCTGTTGGTTGTTAAAGAGCAAAGTATCCAAAAAACGACTTTAGTTTTACGATATACTGGATGCATTGCTTAAGCAAGTTGTACGGTAACGTTATACGATTGCTTCACAGATTTCGAAATGCTTTACTCGTATTTGCAATAAATTCTAGTTTTTTTTATTGGTCTGGTAGAAGATATATTAATGCACAATAGGATGGCTTTTATGTGGATGTGGGATCCAATCCTTTTTTTCTGATTATTTCCCAAATAAATGTTTGCTTATGGTGTGAACTCAATTAATCACATTTAATTATCTCACCCATATCCACCAAGCACACAATCCCAAATCCAATAACTCGTTTGCTCCAGCATATATTATTTCTTAAAGATCAATAAATAAGTTTGCAATTAGCAGTTGCTGCAATCTTAATAGTTTGTAAACTGAAGTTTGTCATTCCTTTCCTAGAATGTCGCCACTTTGAAACTGCAGCATGACCACCAAATAAGTTGTCACTACTCCTGAAATCTATAATAGTGTAGCATAAAAAGCATGCGGAATCCTACAAGGCCGTGAAAAGTAAAAGTGGCTTATCAATAATGATGCTTACCGATGCTAAAAATGTCAAATTTAAGTCAAAGTATCTATTTCCGATGCAGAGATGGTTTCCAGAAAACCGAGTTATTAGAAGCTGAACCTTAATAGAAATTGTAATGAAATGAGGATTAAATTAGTATAGTGTTAAAAAAGCACCTGATTTAGCTTTTAGTTAGGAAATCTATACCTTTGTCACAGTATCAGTCTCAATCCTTTTGCATCTTATGTTTTTACTCAGAATCCTAAAAAAATCTTGATTTTTCTGCTTCAATTCTGAAGACATTTGACACTCTTGAAATAAGATAAACCCATAACAAACCGTTGGAACAAGGTTTTCCGGAGTCATCCATGAAGTTTCATGTTTTACTAAAATAATAGCTATGAAAGTGTAAATGCCGAAAATACTCTGACACAAAAAATACAGAAGGTCTATTATCATTCTAACTTCGAAAAAGGAGTTAAATTTCTCCAGGTGTGTTTCAAATCTTTCAAAGCATTCTATTTGGATGTTAATGTGCTTATTAATGTCGGTCTTGGAAGGATCAGTTGGTTTTACTATTTCATCTTCTATAGAATGTGACGATTTCTGATGAATCTTCTTACTTGCATGGAATTCACTCTCACTACTGTCACTGTACAGAATGCCCTCCATGATAACTGTATACATTTTTATGTAGAAAATAAAAATTTGGGAGGAAGAAAGGTGAAATATTAGGTTACAGACTGTGAACACATCCAAGGATAATCCACCAATGGATGGCACACCATTTTGAAACGATATATAATAGTCATAAGACAGACTTGCAACTAAGTAGGAGCCACAAATACCAAAAAGTATGAACATCCTTAAGAAACATCGATGAAAGGTGTTCAATCTTTTTACAAAATGTCCGTAGCAATCCACATTTTCAAAGATAAAATGGACCATTTCACAAAAGTCTTCTGATAGTTTCAAGAAATGCCTACGCTTAAGTATATCCAAACGAACACCTATTGTGACAAGTGGGAGGCCAGCGGCCCAGAATAAATTGGCGAAATACAGCGTAGTCAAGCCAAGAACTTCGAATGTCTTCAGCCAGTACTCTGTCAGAATCAGAAAAGTAAAGGGAATCTGGTGAAAATGCATTTTAATTTGAATAAACCATAAATGAAGTCGGAAAGTAATTATATTGTATGCTTACTCTCATCTTGAAAGTGTAATAAGAACCCAATAAAACTGCATACAGAGGCACACAGTAAACCAAAGTAAGTGAACGCTGGGAAGGAAAATGTTTTGAAATAAAATATTTGATTGGAACTATTTACTCTGGTACAAAACGGGAAATAGCCAAACATTTGACTGACTCTGAGAGGCCATTTTATACTGTTAATTACCAAGGAATTTATTGAAATTCGACGATTTTGATTTGGTAAAGGTTCCATTTTTACAAAGTTCAGCAATGCATAGACTGCACTGTAGCGAAACCTTGTTCTTGACTTTACAATAGGATCGTGCAAATGGAAAGAAAATACAACCAGGTTCTACCCCTGTTAATGAACTAGTAGTCTATTAATATTAACTAGCACGGAACGATCAATAAAATAATCTTCTTTTAATTCACTCCGGACATAATTTGTAATCTTTTGGTGTTTACTTTGGAATTATTTTTATCTTTTTTTCCACAAGGGATATGCGTGCATTACTTCATAAAAAGAATTTTATTTCATGATTATTTATCATACATTATAACATCATTCATCATGCTATTTTACTGCTATGAAGCTGAACAACCGATTGAAGTAGTATTCATGAGGGATCGCCAGATCTAAACTGGACCAAGATTACCAGATACGTCAAGACAGACCCAAATATCTAAAATATGTAGCAGCATATTGTGGTCTCACGTCCAAAGGATTATCTGTGAGTTATTTTACTCCAAAATATGTGTACTCACCGTTGAGAAAAATTTAGTATCAATGTCGAAAAAGGCATTACCAATTTTCAGAGGATTTGCTGACAAATGAATCATTGTAAAATTGACCTGAACAGAATTCAATCAAATGATAACAACTGCAAGCTTTATTAATATCAAGTTTAAGGAATGAAATAACCAAAGTCCATCATATCATAATCTTCTTACTTTGGTCAAATTCCAAGCATCGAGTGTAACAGGATGAAGCTGAGCCAAACGGGTGACAAAAGTCTTACAACCTTCGTTGATTTTAGACCCAGATTGACACATGCATAAAAATGAAAACCCCAGGAGTACAATTGGTATTCCATTCCCAAGAATGTTGTGAAAAACGTGTACTTTTGGATCAGAAAACTTTGAAATTAAGAGGAAGCTATAAGAAACAACATGAGGGATAAAGTACAAAAGCTGTACAACAAACGAGGCACCGAAAAACGAATTCACGCTTTTTAGCTGTTTCTCCAATGTAAAATAGCATTCAATCAACGAATCGATCGTTATCCTCTCTGGAACCTGCTCAATATAATCCTTGGGATGAGACTTATCTGATTCAGATTTATGCATAAACTTAGGGTTTTTGGACAATACTGTAAATAACCTTCCCTCATATTGTTGATAACCTTCAGAGTAGCGTTCCAACGCTTGTAAAATCATGTCCATCTCAATATTTACCGTTTGAATAAAAAATGCGAAGGGGATCCAGGAATAAAAATGGCAAAAGATTGAATAGCTTATTGCCAAATCCACACTATTAAACAAGTTAAGAGCGCTCCAATCCTCCTGTAGTACATAGGAAAAGGAAAGCAAAACCAATGGTGTATAGAAAAGGATAAAAATGCGAAATGTTTTTGCAAAATCCTGGCAATTTTTAGTTAGGGTGTCTAAGCCGTTTAGAGCCTTTACAATAGCGTCGGTGGATTCGACAAAGTTAGACCAAAGGTTTAGAAACGCTTTAGAACGAAAGATCACTTCAGTTCTGAAGAATAGTTCACTAAGAAACAAGCAAACAGACCAGCTCAGGCAGACAAATAAGTACATGTCTTTACCAGAGGTAACATAGGCTTTCCATACGATACTTATTTCATGGAAATTTAAAGACATTACCGTTGTGACCACTATCGTAAAAATAATGTGAATGCAGGAGATTATAAATGGCCAAGAACGAACGCTGAACTTGAAGTTTTTATTTTTAATTGTTTGGAATGGAAAGAATCCAAGACATTTTGAAATTATGAAGGGCCAAGTTTTTAGCAAAATTTTTGAAGTCGTTTCAATTTCAATTTGCTTCGGAACCTTTAAAATCTGCAACTTTGCTTGATTCAACATTTTTTAGTTGTGATATGTTCAAGAGAAAGCTAGTCTTTTTATTTGCTGATGGAGTATATTTATTGATATACATTTAGTGCACTGGAATCTGGAATGCAATGCCGATCGGTCAGACGGGCTTATTGGCAACTGTCAACTTTCAAGTAATTTCATTAATATTTTTTAGATCTACAACACTTGATTGCTAAGTAATTTGCAGCCAAAACTAGATAATGATTGAAAGCCAGATAAGCCACTCAATATAATTCACTTCATATTCTGTATGAAGTGGTGTCGTGGCACTACGTGTAGTTATCGCATTATAGCGTTTGGCATATTCAATTCAAGCCTAGATCAGAAACGATGAACATGTCGGGTACAGAAATGTCAGCCAGGAGGTAGATTAAGTTGCATGCTTGAAGCATTAGTAAATTAAATTGCATTTGCAAGAAAAATTAATTTTTTATGGACATTTTGGTAACCACACCTTTTATGAACTCAAATAAATGAGGTGCCCGTTGATATCATCGATCGTAGTCTTTCCATTAGTAGATTCAATGTAGAAGTTCACTTCATCACCATCCCTGACTACAAAAGATAATCCATACAATTTGTATCCAACATTAGCAGCTATTGGCGTTTCATGTAGGTTTCCATTAGAGTTAACTTCAGCTCCTAATTTGGCATTTGTGGCCGAGGCAGAGCACCAAGCACTTAAAAATAGCTGGTAAGATGTGTTCCCTGTATTAGCAATGGTTACCGTCTGAAATAAACGCGTTACGTTGCCAGTGGACGAGCCTAAAACTCCATTTTTGTTTCCACGCCATGGAAAGTCAGAATCTATTCCAATTTCACCTGAAAGTCCAGGCTCGACCTTCCATGCGCGTATCTCCTCCTGTAGTTCACTTTCGAAATCACCGTTTACAATCATGTTTACTCTGCGAATGTACGAAGAATTTGAAACTATGACTGTGAGAATTGATTGCGGATTCAAGTCGAATGATAAGGTCTTGTTCCCATTTAGCGTAGCAATATTGACGGGCTCATCTTGGGATGAGTTGCTTGTAAGAAAAGCCTTTACTTCTCGGACAGTAGCAAAAGTTCTTAAATCGTATTCTTTATGCGTCAAATTGTCTCCGTTGTTCACACAGACCAGTACCTGTAAAGTGCAGAGATCGAATCCGTTACATAGTAATTTGATTTCATATGAGAATTCACTCAATTAGTCACACATAGTTAACTGAAACCTTACCAAGGTCTCTGATGATGCATCAAACGCAGCGACTGAATCTTCATCAGTGACATAAATTATCTGATATCCTATTTAAAGTCATCGTTGGAAATTATTAAATTATCTCCAATTTTAAATTGCAGAAGCGTTTAAACAAAAATCACCTTGTTTTATATATTTGCTAAACTGCATCATGGCATGATATCCAGAATTAACTTCAATATCATCCACTCCCACATTTGGTTTATCGAATGGAACTGACAACATTCCCCAAGCTCCAATATCTTCCATAGCTTGCCAGTAAGCTGAAATAACCAAATCATATGCTCATCTTAATTGTACTGCCTTTACTTATGTACTACAAAAATCTAAAAGTTCTACCCCATGCAGATGGAAGCATGTTTCGTACATCTTTGATAATCCTATTAGCTATTTCCATTCCTTGAGTCATGTCACTTAATGGTGAACTACCCCAACCCCTATATGATTAAAGAGACCACTGATTGTTGATTAATCAGATTGCTTAACAAAATATAGTTGATCTAACATTTCATCCATCCACAACTTGTGTCCTTCTTGATGGGTCAAAATAGATAGTAAATCCCTCCGGTTAGTTTCCAAATCCCAGTAGCCATGTACGTTAACCTTTGAAATTAGACTTGATATCCCTGCATCTCTGAAGAAATTATGTGTCTGTAGACCCGTGTTAACTTGAGTCTCATCTGCCGTCGAAATTGTTACGTAGCTCATGTTTCTCGTTGCTAAAGCATTGTGTAGACTTTTCACAACTTCGACCATGACGGTCCGATTCATGTTGCATCCTTCTTGTGAAGCAGCGGCCCCAAACCACGATCCAATTCCATCCAAACCGTAAGGCTCATTGAACGGTGCATATGTCGCAAAGGTTATTCCCAAGTTTTCATGAAAATATTTTATGACATCGGCAGCGTAGTTGGAGAAGTCATCAACTCGGTCAACTCCAAGGTTAGGATGAAGGAGAAGTCCTCCTGGATTTCCTTTGGCACACCCACTTATAGTCATCCTGTTGAAAAAATGAATGAATTCCATGTTTAGTTTAATTTGAACTGCGGAGGTTATTTTTGTAAAAACTGAATGTACCATTGTGGAGGTGAATTAGAGAACGCTTCAAAGGTGTTCGCACCCAGAGCCTTGGCCTCTTCCAGAACCCTTCGTTGCCTTCCATCGCGAGTCCCTTAAACGGATTGAAAATTTAGAGTATATATTCCCGTTTTAAAAGAGATGTCATTCCATACAATTGTAAGCGACTGTAGGTCCATCGCGGAATGATTCACTGGCAGCTCCTGCTCGATATTCTCCGCAAGGGAAGGGGGTAACTTCCTCCGGCGTTGTTCCTCCAATTACATACCGAACGATGTTCAAATTTAACTTTTCTCTCTGATAATAAAAAGTTATGTTAAAGCATACACGTTAAGATGCCAAAATGAGTGGAAAGTAAACTAATTGGCGTACGTTGAAGAGTGCGTCAGTCACATTAGAAATTATGGAATCGTCCATGCCCCCAAGAACATCTGCCCACCAGGCTAAAGAAGTGCCCCACCCTTCCCATCGTTCTACTAATATGACGTTAGGGTCAACAAAACTAGCTTGACTCTTCGTGCTGTAACTTATAAATAGGATGCAAAGAATGGACAATATGGACTGCATTTTAAAACTACAACTATTTCCTTAAAGTTAATTTGAAGCAACTAAATATAAATGCGAATGGAGGATGAGTAGATGATTAATTTGCAGTTAGATTAGATATGAGTAACATATGGGTTGACGCGTACAGTTTATAATTAAAGATAATAGCTTATCATGAATAAAACAGTGATTGATGGATGTAAGAAATGAGTAGATAATACAAATCATAGCTTTGGTTGTTTTACGGCATTTACGTATATATTGACTGAGAATTTAGAAAGGGATTTGAGAAGATATATTTTAGTTTTACAATAGACATTTAGTAAGGAAGCACCGCGGGATCTCTAGCGCCCATCCGACGTCCGCCGTCCATTCACTGCTGCTGATCATGGCTCCCTGTACACGTAACAGAGATGAACTATGCTTCCTTTCCTGTAACAAAAACAAACACTAGCGTTTAGCACAAATTCTTAGGCGTCAAGATTGCTTTTAAGACTAATTTTTTAGCAGCGTAGTACCTTATTCTTATGTCTTTGTGGTCAGTTTTAGTTTGTTCCTAGCACCGTCGGCCACCACCGCATCCACCACCACCACCTCCCTGTTGTGGGCATGAGAAGTTGATCGGCATGCAGCATGAAGGAGGGCAAGAGTTCTGCTGTCCACATCCTTGATTGTCATCATCCTCACAGACGACGATTGGAACGCAGCAAACTAAAAAAAAAACAAATACGTAATTTTACATCAAAACCAAACTCATATATTTTACTTTTACTATAAAATCTGTCCGATCCTTTGCTTACCCTTTGGTGGCTTATTATTCCTTGGTGGAGGTGGAATCTCGCACACAATGTTCACTGCGTTGGACAAAAGAAATGTCAAAAACTCAATTTTTCACATTATTTAGCAAAATATACTTTCGAAAAGGACAATTTATACTCAACATACCAGGTGGAAGCTGGAAGACACAGCATTGACCCTGCTGCTGCTGACTACGGGTCTTGATCACCACAGGCTAAGGAGAAAAGAAAATCAAGGTCAATTTATGCTTTTTTCACCGCAGAAAAACAGAAAAAACCTCAAAATGTACGAAATCCTGGGGGTAAACTTACAGGGCAACAAGCAGGAGGGCAACACGGGGGAGGACAACATCCTCCTTGATTTGGGCGACCGCAAGACATACTGGAGCGAGTGAAGGCGACAGGAAAACTTTAGAAAAAATAAAATGGAAATCCAATTAGGTGAACGAGGACAGGAAATGCAGGCAGGACTGAATTGGGTGAAAGTTGCGAAGATACTGAAAACCGAGCGGAGTGCGGAGCTCCTTTTATAGCCTCGGTCGCCTTGGTTCATTTTCTCATTTTGGAAAGCAGGAAGAGAAAGCAGGCGCATGCGCAGTGAAGGAAAAGATGACAAAATTTCTAAATTTTCTTTCTCCTTCCAAAAAAACTTTTTTTCTTTCGACTTTTTCGATAAAAAACTTTTCAAAATTCGAAACTTTTTCGAAATAGTTACCAGAAAATGCTGCGATTCTGCTTTAAAATGCTTTTTATCGGTAGAATATGCCATAAAATTGGTCATTAACGACCTTTTTCCATGTATAAATTGAATTAAATCACTTATTTATTACGATGTCGTCATATCTTTACTACTACAGCATGTAAAACTTTGACCTTGACCTTATGACCTTCATCTATTGTTCAAGTAAACGGGCCAGTAGGGATGATGACCTGAATGAGCTATTAAATGCGGATGGGAATATGGATGGCCAGGAATATGAACGGTACTATTTCCAGAATGACCGTGACCCGGATGACCCCCCATGTTAATGTTCCCCCCTCCGTGGTTAAATAAGGAACAATTAAGTTTAGCAGCGTAGGTGGTTGCAGACTGGAATTCCGCAGCGACTTTATCCACGCTGGTAACGGTCTGTTGGCAGGATTGCTGAAGGAGAGCTTGGAAATCAAACTTGTAGGCGTATCGCTTCCCGTGAACTTTACTCATGATGTTCTTATCGTAATAGTATCTGAAATATTTGATTATTTCAGCTTTCAATTTGTAATTTAAAGCCGTTTTGTCTGCTTTTATTTTTTTACCTCAGAGCTCTAGATAACTTATCATAATTCATATTCGGTTTAGCTTTCCGTTCCCCCCAGCGTCGGGCTACTTCATCTGGATCTGTCAATTTAAATTCACCATTGTGTCCATCCCAAGTTATGCAAGAGGTATTCGTCCCATCGGATAGGAGTTCTAGGAGGAATTGCCACAGTTGAATTTGACCTGAGGATGACGATGACGAAGCTGGACCAAGGGGACCGGATGACGGAGATGTTGACGAAGCATTGCTGCTGTTGTGAGGTTGATGCAGACTGGTTCTTGTTGCCAGCATTAGTTGATTGTAGGCTTCTATAAGTATCATTTTCATGTACCAGGAATCAGGATACTGTTCATTTCATAAGACAGTTATCAATTATATTCTCATCTCATACCCTGAAAATTTGCATGAGTTGTTCCGGGTCCGCTTGCTACTGTTGGATAGTAAGGAGACCAACAGGAAGGTTTCCTTTGAGCTGTAATTGCTCCAGATTCTATAAATGATACATTTTAAATCAGTACACTGCTCATTTTTTGCAAACATCTACCAGAAGAAGAAGAACGACACAAAGGATGTATGCCACATTTTTGCTAAACATGTTTATTTTCAAAATACAAACTTCCATAACAGCTATATACAGACAGCATTAATTAAATCAAATCAGCATCAGCATCATGCAATGCATCCCAAACTACAGCTAAAATACGGTTCCCTGTGTGGTTAAAATAACTCCAATCGTGACCTGGCTTTTTAACTCCTACTGTAAAAACCGTATATTTTAGAATAGCGTCCGGGAATACTATTGATTTTTTCCGTTTTTAAGGGTGAAAAACATACGATTAAATGGGGCTTATCGAGGACATACGGTACTCGGGTTTCAATTCCCCAGGGAAAGGGGAATTTAGAATTAAAAAATTGAAAAAAAACCCTTAACACGAGTAACATAGGGCAAATAATAATTCTAAACATAATAATAAGGGTAGGGGCATTAAAACCGTAAATAAATTAACGAAAAGCGTGGAATGGAAAATACCAAAAAGATTTGCCGAAACCCGGGATTGAACCAGGGACCTTTAGATCTTCAGTCTAACGCTCTCCCAACTGAGCTAT